>CAUYQV010106096.1:0-34023 GCA_963574575.1 Galagoides demidoff | reverse complement strand
ACTCAATGTTTTTAATTGGCTTGTCAAAGATCAAATAATGGTAAGTAGCTGGGTTCATCTCTTGGTTCTCTATTCTGTTCCATACATCTACCTCTCTGTTTTGTGCCAGTACTATGCTGTTTTGATCACTATCAATTTGTAGTATAGTCTGAGGTCTGCTAATGTGATTCCTTCTGATTTTCTTTTATTTCTAAGTAATGTCTTGGCTAATCAAGGTTTTTTCTGATTCCAAATAAAAAATATTATTTTTTGAGGTCTTTGAAGTATGATAGTGGTGCTTTAGTAGGGATTGCATTAAAATTGTATATTGCTTTGGGTATTAGGGACATTTTAACAATGTTGATTCTTCCCAGCCATAGGGGCTGGTGCCCTACTCCTTGAAGCCACAGGTGCCACCCATAAAATTTTAAAAATTAGACTGGTGTGCTGGCATGTGGCTGTAGCCCCAGCTACTGAGGAAGATGAAGTGGGTAAATCACTTGAGCCCAAGGAGTGTGAGGGTGCAGTGATGATGTAACTGCACTCCAGCCTGGGCAAGAGCAAGACTTTGTCTACAAAAATAAAGGGAATGAAGGAAAGAAAGAAAAGGAAGGAAGGACAGAGAAAGAGAAGAAAGGAAGCAAGCTCATGAGAAATATGATAATGTATATCCAAAAGTTGGACAAACTTAAAAATTCAGAGTTGGCCCTATTTTGAAAAGCAGCGCTGATAGTTGGTTTCTCCATCTATATAAGAGAAATGGCAATGATACCTAACTCCTAGGGCTATTGTGAGGATTAAAAAAGTTAATACCTACAAAGCACTTAGAACAAACAGTACACATTTGGTAAGTGTGATCTATCATTAATAGATCTTGACCCACTTGATCACTATCATTAGTGATCTTGACCCAAAAATAACAGTGGTTAGGGGAGGCTCAGAGACAGCTTTTGATTTATAAAAGAAAATGTTACATTTCTCGTCCTTTTGAATGGTACACTCCACCCTTGTGGTTTCCCCTTAGTGAACGTACAGACACACACATACACATCATCTTTATGTGTTTACTGAATTTAGCTCCTCTTCGGCTTGCTTCAAACCTGACTTAGCTTCCTAGGCCATCACCAGGTAGGGCCATGGGCAGCCTATCCAAGCTTCACAGACAGCTCAAAATACCTCACCAAGTTGCATATCCTTGGTAAACTGAAACTTTTATCATTATGAAATATCCCTTTTGTTTTATGAATACTTCTAACCCGAAAGTCTACTTTCTGTGCTAACAAACTTCCTTTTGGTTAATTACTTGCATGATAGGTCTTTTTCCATCCTTTTCAACTTTCTAACCTTTGAGCATCCTTATACATAAAGGTGTATTGTCTTTAAGTCTCAGAGAATTAGGTTCTTTATCCAGGTTGGCAATATTGACTTTAAATTGGAATATTTGGCCCATGTAAGCTTGATGTAGATATTGATGGATTTGTTTTCAGTTTGTTCCCATCTGCTCTGTTTCTTTTTTCTTGCCTTCTTTTGGGTTATTTTATTTCATATCCCCCTTTTATTGTCTGAACAGTTTTAGATTATTATAGAAAATATCATAGCAATTAAAACATACACAAATGCCTTATTAATTTTTCATGTAAATCAGTGCCTTCACCATTTCCATTTCCAAGACAATTCAAGGGCTTCAGCATATTTTAATTCCATTTATCTCCCTCTAAACTTACATGGCCTCTTTTTTTGTCATGCATTTCAGTTTTTTATATATTTAACACCCCATAAAGTATAAAATTATTTTATATGGTCAAGATTCACTTAGGTTTATAAACTCCTTTCTGTACCTTTAGCTGAGATCTAAGCTCGTTCTCTACTTAAGATCGTCCTTTAGCACTTCATTACTTTGGGTACTTTTCAGTAGTAGTAAATCTTGTTTTCAACTGTATGAAAGTGTCTTTTGAAGAATATTTTTGTTAATCTTCTAGATTGGCTATTATTTTCTTTAAACCTTCTGAAATATCATCCATTGACTTCTGTGATTACTTTTGTTGAGAAATCTTATTGTTACTCTTTTGAAAGTGATTTATATTTTCCTCTGGCTACTTTTAAAATTTGTCTTTATTTTTCAGCAGTTTACTATGAAGCAAACATAGCATACTAGGTGTGATTAGGTGTGTGATTTTCTTTATAATTTATCCTCTTTAGAGGTCAATAGCATTTCTTGTGTAGCTTGATGTCTTCCAAGGAAGGATTTGGGAAAAAATCCTTAGCTATTAACTCTTCAAATATTATGTCTGCCCTATTTGCCCCAGCAAGAGTCTGGACATCCTGTGATCTTCCGGTTCACTCTCTGATGCCATCTGCTGATCTCTTAAATTCAATGACATTATTCTTCAATTCTAAAATTTCCTTTCTTAATATAGTTTCCAGTTCTCTGAAATTTCTCCATCTTGAACATTTTAATTTATAGTCATTGTCAGGTCACTATCAGATAATGCTAAATATTTGAATTTCCAGGAGGTCTTTTCTTTTGCTCACTTTCTCATTTTTAGTCAAATTTTGCATTCCTACTTGTTTTTTTTTTTAAACAGACTTTGAATATCATAGAGAAATTTTGAGAAATTAGATGATGTTCTTTTCCATCAGAGGAAATTTTTGCTTCTGGCTACGAGAATTGAGGCTGGGCTTCCGTCTTATAAGAACAGGACCATTTCTAGTTTACCTTTACTTAAAAAGTAGCCCCTTTTGGTCCCAATGGCAAGCCTGGACTTGGATCCTGAGCTGTAATTTCCATTCCCAATGAGTCTTCTAAAAATTGTCTTCTCACCCACTGCTCTTGAACTAACATGTCCTGTAAGGGGTAAAAACAGTGGCAAATCCAGGTTTCATCTGACTGGCATAGTAACTCTTGCTTTCTTGATAACTGATGCCTTAATAGATATGAGTATTTTGGATTTTCTAATTTTCTCACCAGAAGGATTGGTACAGAACAAGCTAATCAATCACCCTTTGCTTAAGACTGAACTCCCTGCATGTTTTATTTGCATAAAATTTTTTTTGAGTTCAAGTGTAGGGTAGAATAGAGTTAGGTACAAATCTCAGTTTTGTTACTTACTGTGTGACTTTAGGCAAGCAGTTATTTAACCTTGGTAAGTCCCTGTGTCCTCATCAGGAAACAGAAGTAAACTGTAGTACCTACCTTAAGTTCTTTTAAGAATTCTTTAAAATTATTAAAAAATTCTTTAAAATTACATTTAGCAAACTTTTATGAATATACCAAATGTTCAAACAGTAGCAACTTTTAAAGCATAATTAATTTCTCACCATTAGTATCTAATTAGAAGAGAAGTCACCAACAGCAGCTTTACTCTTATGTACCCTCTGAGAGGGGTGGTAACTGGGAAAGACCCTACACGGGTCTTACTGTCTACCACTTGCTCTACCTATGGCTTTGGAATACCGGGTGAAATGGCTTACTGCACCATGGGAAATACTTCAGACAGGTATTGGAATACTCATTTGGAAACCAGTTCAATTGGAGGAAGAAGAGTGAGAATTTACCAGTAGGATCAAGGTAGTAAGCTTTGGCTAGAAAACTCATGAAATTGGTACCCTAGACTAGGGCATCCAGGGTTTATCCACTAAGTATAATAGGGGTCTTTCTCTTTAGTCCCCAGGCTATAGCTGGGAAGTAGGGACCTGCTCATTTCTTCCAGGGGGTGTCCCTGACAATGCTTGCCCCCTCTGTGAATTCTGCAGCTCTAATTCTCCTCTGTCTATCCCTCCACCGCATCAGAAATAAGACTGACCAGTCTCACACGTCTGCATTCTGCTCTCTCCACCCTGCCATTGCTCTAGGAACCATGAAATATTTCTGCCAGCTTTGACAATTTATTTGGCTCTCAGGTTAAAACCCAGTCCCTCCATCCATCTGGATGTAATGATTGCACCATCCCTGGAACTAGCCATCCCTAATCATGGACCCAAACAGTATTCAAATGTACCATCTGCCCATTCTTATTTTTTCCTGTTATAAACAATACAATAAAATGTTGAAAGCTAAATCTCAAAACATGCATGATACTTTTCAGACTTTTGCTGGTTGAAAGGCTATGAGCTCATCAGGGTTGAACTAAATGCCAGGCACTCTCCAACCTCATAGCACTTACATATTGTGGGTGAGACAAATAGGTAAAAAAATGTAAATGGCAGTGGTGTGAAACCCAAAGAAGTAAATGCTTCCAGGGAAAAGCCCACCTAAGGAACTGGCAATTACACTCAGGGATGAGTGATTAGTGTTAATGAGGTAAAGAAGAAAGGGACTCTTTGTGTTTTGAGCAAAAAGAACAGCAATATAAAAGTCTTGGAAGGAGAGAGTGCTGGAATTAGAAGAGCAGCCTGGGTGGCACCAGTGGCTCAAAGGAGTAGGGTGCCAGCATAGGCCCCATATGCCGGAGGTGGCGGGTTCAGACCCAGCCCTGGCCTAAAACTGAAAAAAAAAAAAAAAGAAGAAGAAGAAGAGCAGCCTGACTAAAACAGAGGTATGAAGGGGGAGCTCAGACTGACAGGAGGCCAGGGCTCTACCTTTCCGAATTTTGTAAGCCATGTTCAATTTGTCTTATGTTTATTCTAGAACAATAGGGTAACACTGAATGATTTTGTGCACATTTAAAATTTGATGCTTGCTGGGAAGGTTATATATTACTTTACATTTCCCTACAGCTTCACCAACACTGTGTACATCATCTTACCAATTTGATAGTTTTAAATATTATGTACTTTTCCCCCATCTTTCTTGCCCATTTCCTATTGGAAGACTTTTTTCTAAATTTTTATTGGACTGAACCTAAGATTTCATTTATTATCTTTAATATATTCTTCCCCAATTGTTTGCCTTTGAATTATATATGTTAAAATATTACATATATACAATCTTTTCTTTTAGGGATTCTGGCATTTCTCACACCAATATTACAGAAGCATTTGGCTATATTTTCTCTTAGTATTACCTGGTTTGATTGGTCAGTTTCAATGTCTTAACTGACAACTATAAATAAAAACCTAACTTTATTTTTCCAAAAATCTAACCAATTACCCCTTGAACTGTCACCTTTATCACTGTAAGTAAACAAGGTAGAGAATTCATGAATCTTCTGCTCTAGTCTGTTATCTAATCATATATGTCTGTGCCAGTACTATACTCGGAATTCTGTAATTCATTTCACGTGAAATAAGGTTCACCCTTCTACATTTGTTTGATTTTTGTTAGCTATCCAGTAGCTACCTTGTCCTTTCTTATGAAATATTAAAATGACTTTCACAAGTATTTGACAATAATCTACCAAAATTTCAGATTACTTAATAACTAGGAAAATCCATTTGGAATGGAAAGAGGCACAAAATGACCTTGAAGACTTCAGCAATGCTTCTAAACAACTACTGAAATTTTCATAGATTTTCACACATAAAGGGTACATTATTCACAAGTTTGAACAAATATCCCATTAAGACTGTTTACCATAATTGACTTTTTATTGAAAAAATTACAGGGAGCAACTTCCAGCATATCTTATTTTATAAAAGGACTGCCTGTATCAAACATTTTTATCACTGTTGATTCCACTGAAGAGCTGCCTTTTTTTCTTGAAGGTATTAGTTCCAATTGATGGGATACACGCCCTTAAAGTAGAAAGTTTCCATTTATTTTTTCAAATGTCAAAATTAAGATTACTGAGAAGTTTATTGCTTTATGGCTGGGCAAGATGCTACTAGCACATTTTCAGTAAATAATATTCTTTATTAAAAACTCTGAGTTCATTCTGTTTTAAAACTTTCAGGATAGTTCACAGAAAATAGATAGATTTATTCAAAGTACACATTAAAGGGTTAGACTACTAGCTATAGACATTTATATGTGAAGCAGCTCTTTAAAGAAATAAGATGCACAAATAGGCCTGTCTTGGTTTACTATACATAATTGAAATGAATAACACCTGGAAGACCAATATTGTTATGCTATGTTCTGTTAGGATCTTAAAAAAAAAAAAAATCACACATTTAGCAGTCCATTTGTGCTTAAAATATTCATATGCATGAGAAGCTTAAAGAAAAAAAACCTCTGTACATGATGATCAAAAGAAAGTTATAAATTTTTTTGAAATTGCACTGTTATTTAAAACCATTTTCCTAAAGTCAGACCCTTCTTTATAGCTGGCACAGTTTTTGAGGTCTAATTGGCAACCTGGGGAGGCCCCTCTGGTATTAGTGAAGTAAAGAAGGTGGTGATGAAAGACCAAGCTGAAGCCATTAATCCAGGCCTTTGAATTGCACTGGCATCTTCACTTGCATCTTCTCCACTCTCATCTTCCAGCCCATCGTCCATAAGACGCTCCTTTCAAACAAAACAAAAAAATACTCCTGTGTGATTTCAACTACTAGTATTAACTCACAATAGCAAGGAGGCAGTTAAGTTCTTCATTAAGTATAACAAAGGAATATGAGCATGTACAAAGGAAGTGGTCATTAAAAATCTTTAAGTCCAAAGTTGATAAATCCCTTGATGTTCAAGGTTAAAGGGGACAATTGCAAATATAATACAATATAGTCTTACCATGTGCATAATTTTCTTTTCAGGCTATTTTCAAGGAAAATGTTACTTCCTCCCATTTAATTCTAATATAGGATAGATTCAGTATTATATTACAAGTTCTCCCAGATAAAACCACCACAATTTATAAGTTAGCTTTTCCTCTTGTGACACTTCACAAGTGTTTATGGAATATGCAATATTCTTTTATCATGTTAGTCCCACACAGTCCTGAGAAAATAATCCATATTTAAAGTATACAAAAGCCTTAATAACATACCATTTCTTCAAGTTCTAGATTGTTTGCATTTTGTCCATCATTGTTAACTCTGGCATTATTGTTGGGAGCCTGCTGCTGACCTCCTTCTTGCCGAAAAGGAAACCATCCAGCTTGGTGCCTGTTCAGTAAAATAAAGAGTAAAAAAACAAATCACAGTTGTTTTTATTTGTAACATTATAAAATACCGGTAGCCTATAAGAGAAAAAATAATTAGAACTTTAATAAATTAAAAAATATATACATATTTATATATATATCTTTATATATGTGTGTGTGTATATATGTATGTATATATTTATACACATATATCTATCTCATATTAGGCCAGGGAACTACTCTTTCCAAAGCAATGACAGAGCCCAGGCAGAGCTGGAGGCTGCAATGACCTTTGATCACACCACTGTAACTCTACCCTGAGCAACAGAGTAAGCCCTTGTCTCTTAAAAAAAAAAAAAGGCAATGACAGCAAAACAAAAACCAGTTCAAATCTGGGTATCTATCATAGGCTTAACTCCCTCTGTTAGACATTATTAACACATAAAGGGAGTCCTAAAATATTTTTTGGTATTTTTCAAAAATAAAAGATTCTCGTTTGTCCTTGGGGACAAGTAGACAAGGGAAAAATCAGTCTACTTCTGAAACAAATCTGGCCTATCCCTACAGGCCACACTATTTTTAATTATTATTTAAAGGGATATCCTTATACAGGAGTGAATCACATGCTTCTTCAAGTTCTATGTAACTGCTAGAGCATGTTTCACTGAATTAGCAATTTTTATAAAATACAGTAAACAAAAAATCTGCTTCTAAACAATTCTAATAAACATTCTTACTCAACAAAACCTGTCCTTGCTTTTGGTATCACAAACATGCCAGCATTAATACTCCTTCACTGTGCTAACAGTTTTAGAAAGCAGTTAAAAGAAACCACAAAAAGTTAATGAACATCACTCACAAATACACCAGTAGCATGGCTCCCATTACCATGATAAACCGACTAAAAGAAGAGTAGAAGTACACAATGCTGAGGAGAATTGCAGCTCTTGAGAACGTGTACATCCAGTCTAGCCAGTCTCGATTGAAGTCTTCTTCATTTAGCACTGGACCTCCCTGTGCATTCATTTGAACATTCTCATTCACGGGTTGGTTTTCTCGGGCTACTAGGTTTGGAGCTGGTGGGGGCTCTTCTCCAGGAACATGTGCCAAATTTAGAGGCTGTGAAGCAGCAGGCTGGGCTAAGTTGGCACTGGATGTGGCCTGAGCTGAAACTGCAGCTTGACTGAAATATTAAATAGATATTAAAAATAAATATTAAAAAGAAAAAATATCATATTGTGTTATATATATATTTTTTTCAATACAAAAAAATATGGAACACTTCACAAATTTGCACATCATCCTTGCGCAGGGGCCATGCTAATCTTCTCTGTATCGTTCCAATTTTAGTATATGTGCTGCTGAAGCAAGCACTGTATTATATTTTTTAATACTTCCCAGGGAGCCAGATGTATTTTTCATAAACCTAATATGGAACACTACAATTCCTATACCCCATTTCTTAAGCAAGCACAAAGTCCATTAGAAAATCAGAGCCCAGACAGATGGTAGAAGCAGCTCAGGAAAGGCTGTTCTCTTAGCCTAGTAGTGTCACATGAGAGGGAAGAGGTGGAAGACAAGAGCAATCAAGGTAACCCACTCTTTTCTCTCTCTCACTAAACTACCTTTTCAGCTAAGGACAAGAATGTCCAAACCTTTTCACTAACGGCCTCTTTCATTATTCTACATGGGATTAATACTCAGGCCTCTCCCTCAGACCCATGTTCTGAAATATTTATCTAAAAATGTACATTAATTATCATCCTATGTATCTATTGTCAGGGATAATTGATTTGTATTAATACATCTCAGATAACAACCCCTCAATCCCAATCCTGATTTTTTTGGAAACTCCAACTGGGGTCCCCAGTCCTTGTCAATTTATGACATGAACTGTAGTCCAGAAGTTTGTTTATAACTTGATTGCTTAAAAGTCAGAATAAATTTCTAAGTGAAATGATAATATATCTTGGATTTGCTTTAAATTATCCAGTAGAAGGGGGAAAGCTGTAGAATAAGATCGACATGAACTGATACATGCTGAAGTTGTGTTGATGGGGACACAGGGATTACTGTTCTATTTCACTGCATGTTTAAATTTTTCTGAAATAAAAAGTTAAACAAGATAGCAAAGAAATATTAAGTACATGTTTCCCAGGCTACAAAATGCTCTTTAAGCCAGCAAACTAATACCTTGTATACATTTAGGGCTTTTTAGTTTACACCTTACTTTGTACCTTATGGATATTCTAGTATATAGGTGAATTATTTTATTTTAAAGATGAAAATTTAAAACTCAGACGCTAGAAGTTTGATGATGCATGTAAGATATATGAGTTAATGACAAGCTACAATAAGCTCCTTACAAATAAAGCGAGGAGGGTACAGCAGCCAGCAGAGTACTGAGCACAAAAAAGTGAGTAAGTGGCAACCATGCCCACTTCAACATACACAAACATCCTGCAGGATATGAGGTTCATAAAGCAGGTTAGATTTACGGGGAAAGATCTGGAGGAGAGATAATGATATAGGCAAGAGAGCCAGTGAATATTCTAGTGCAGTGTTTTTCAGCCTTTTTTTATCGCACGGCACACTTGAACCTTTAGTTAATCTTCCACAGCACACTTAAATTAGGTTGATCAAAAAAAAGTAAAGAAAAGAATATGCTTATTGTACTTTGAACTTCTTTGGAAAATAATTTAATTAGTAGTCATTAAAAATATTTGCAGCACACCTAAGATCCTCTCACGGCATATTATGTCCCAGCACAATGGTTGAAAATCACTGTTCTAGAGGATGAAGAACGAATGACTCAATTGTGTGTTAAAAAATTTAACCTTGGGTGGAGCCTGTGGCTCAAAAGGGTAGGGCACCAGCCCCTTATGCCTGAGGTGGTGGGTTCAAACCCAGCCCCGGCCAAAAAAAAAAATTTAACCTGGCAATAGTGTAAGGCAATGATGTAAAGAGCCTAAAAAGAGAAGTATTATTGTAAAGTGGGTTTAAAATGAGAAAATATCTGGGGAAAATATTGGAAGTAGATACAGGGAAAGGACAGGTCTGTTCAAGAATTACTGAGTTTGGGAAAAACAGAATCAAAGCTGATTAAGGTTCAGAGCTTGGATGGTAACTAAAAAGAAAGTATTAGTGACAAAGAAGTCAGGAAGGTAAAGGCATTTTAGAGAATGGAGGAGTCAAATTTTTAATGTTCTGAATTGGGGGTAAAAGCTAATTTCCCCATGGAAATCTTTCAAGAGTTAAACTGAGATGCAGGATGAAGCCCAGAAGGTCAGGAATTGAGAGTCACAACTAAGACCTATAAAGAGATAACAATGAATGCCAAACCAAAGGATCGGCCCCAGGACTGATTCCTGACTTCTCTATCAACTCGAAATGCCAAGAGACACATGATAAGTAAGTACACGTAACAAACATACTTTGATGAAGATGAAAGAATCAGAGAAACAAGGAGAGAACAAACAGCAAAGGGAAGCTAGTTGATGTTTAAGGAATGTAAAAAAGTCCAGAGAGTGAAAACTGAGAAACTGTACTTAATGCTACGTCTGTCCCACACGGACCAGAATCAAGACTGAGTAAATCCAGCTCGGAGTCCATAGCTCAGTGGTTGGGGTGCCAGCCACATACACCGAGGCAGCCAGGTTCAAACCCAGCCTAGGCCTGCTAAACAACAATGACAACTACAACTAAAAAAAAAAAAAAAAGACTTAGTAAACTCTCAGATACTTAGCCACATCTGAGCACTGCTTAAGACAGGACCTCCCTGGGTGGCGCCTGTGGTTCAAGGAGTAGGGCACCGGCCCCATATACCAGAAGTGGTGAGTTCAAACCTGCCCCACTCACCCCCCCAAAAAAGAAAGACAGGGCCTCCCTGGCATGATTCCGTATATTCCCTTTTCCATTTGACTTCCTAGCTCTTTGTGTAGATTTGCTGCCTTCCAGTGAAACCTTCCTAAATTCTACTCTCTCAAATTTATAAAATGTTATATTAAATGAAAGCATCTGAATACTGCTGAACACAATCAGGAGAGAAAGGGAGGAGACATGAGCAGGTTTAGTTGATGGAAACTGGAGGTTAACCAGTTCCTCTGCCAAATAAGTTAAAATAAAGAGACGTTTGTAAATTCCTTCACATAATAATTTTAAATATTCAATTAAATAGATCAGTAAATGAAATAGCAAATCAACTTACTTAGGATTTTTAAAAAAGCAAATAACATAGTGAGAAACTAAAAAAATAAAATTAGATAAACTTACTATTGCATATAATACTGGTGAGCATACATCTGTTGCCACCACAGCATCTGCAGTGGGCTAAAAGCAGGATACGCTGGAAATCCAGCTGCAATAGCTTGCTCAGGAAACTGGTTGTCTACATTTCTGCAATAGAAAAATAAAGAAATGAAGTCTTTTAATGCTTTACAAGTTAAAAACATTTCTCTAAATTTTCATTTCTAAACTACAAAGTCAACCACTCACAGAATGTATTTAAATGTTACTCAAAAGAAAACTACTTATTTTCAACATTTTTCAAATAAAACAATATGTCTTATATAAACTGACCCACATATATAGAATAACATTTCATCCCAGTCTAATGGGAAAACAAAACAAGCTACCCACAAAATGTGCAGCAAGCCTGAACATTTATCTTCTCATTTCAACACTTAAGACCAAAAACACTTTCATTTTTAAGTATATTCTCCTTAAGAGATTTTTAAGTATGTTCTCCTTAAGTCCAAAAATAAACTTCATGATAAAATATTTTAAGGAATGGGGAACTAGCTGAATAATATTTCATACTGGTAATAAAATATTATTCTTAAAAAGTCAGGCATGGTGGCATATCTCTGTAGTTGCAGCTACTCCAGAAACTCCTCAAGCAGGAGAATCCCTTGAGCTCAGGAGCTCAAGATCAGCCTGGGTGACACAGTAAGACCCCTTTTCAAAATAAATGTGTGGAGTTGAGCAAGGTGTTTTTCTGCCTATAATCTTAGCATTCTGGGAGGCTAGGCAGGTAGACTGTTTGAGCTCAGAAGTTCAAGACCAGCCTGAGTAAGAATGAGACCTAGTCTCCACAAAAAAACAGAAAAATTAGTCATGTAGGCTGAAGCAGGAGGACTGCTTGAGCCAAGGAGTTTGAGGTTGCAGTGAACTAGGCTGATGCCAATGGACTCTACTAAACGCAGCAGCAGAAGAGCCTGTCTCAAAACAAAAGTGTGTATATGTGTGTCATATATGTAACAGTTAATAGCTGTAAAATAAACAGACATTACAAAAACATTTATAAAAATACCATAAAATATTTTTTAAATAGCCAAGATTAGCAGAATATGTTTATGAATACATTGTTGTTGTTGTTTTGAGACAGAATCTTACTCTGTTGTCTGCCCTAGGTACAGTGCTGTGACATCATAGCTCGCAGAAACCTCAAACTCTTGGGCTTGAGTAATCCTTTTGCTTCAGCCTCCCAAGCAGCTGAGACTATAGGCACCTTTATGTATACATTCTTAAAGTAGGTCATAATTCAATCAATTTAGCGAAACCTGTGGAAGGTCACATTTAACTGCTCTATCCCTCAGTTTCCTCATTTCTAAAGTAGAACTAATAATAGAATATTTCTGATAGGAATGTTATTCTGTATTCAATAAATCTTAGCTACTTTTATTTTTATTCTCCCCGACCCATAATTCTGAACATGATTTCAAAATGTGTAATGTGAGATTTGTAAAAATTTGTAAAAATCAAGACAACTATAGGGATAAACATATAAGTAAATGCAGAATTATTTATAAATTTCCTAATTCTCCTTTTCCTCATACTACCTGAATTTTACATTTAATAATAGTTTGTCTATCCAGAGTGAAGTAAGAGTAACAAATTCATTAACTATAATTTTATATTCTGAAGACTGTTTACACATATGATTGGTAAAACTGATCTTAGAAACCTAATTTAGAAGAGCCGAGGCAGAAGGAGGCTAAAGCTTATCAATACACTGCACTTGAACCTCAGTGCTAAGCAAGGCATCCACTCCCCTCCATATTATTTTCTCTGTCCTTGGAAGAGTAATAGAAGCTATACAGTGGCTCCCCTCTTCTAAAGAGCTTTCATCTTTCTGAGTAACAGCCCTCCTCCCTAATTCTCAAATATCTCTCATAATTCAATTAATAAGAAAAAGCAGAGAACCTCTATTAGAGTTCCTCCCAGCAACTACACCAGGGAGCTGATGCATCTCTCTGCAAATCTGAATATTACCTTACTAAATCAAGTATTATCAGTAAATGAGGCTGCATCCGATATATATTTTAAAATTTATTAGTATTCACAGTTAAAACCCATTCCACTGAAAGTAAAGCTCCACCAATCTCCACCAATGACAAGAAATAAAACCTCAATAAGTCTGTTACTTTGATTGTAAAATGGGAAGACTCAATTTTTTCACTGTTTTTAAAAGTGAAGGAAAGAAAAGTCCACTAATAATCACTTTAAAAATTTTCTATTGCTTTCCACTACTATAGACAGCCCAGAACATAAGGAGAACATAAGATGATTGCTGAAGGGGCTGGATGCAGTAGCTAACACCTGTAATCCTAGCACTCTAGGAGACCAAGACAAATAGACTGCCTGAGCTCACAGGTTCAAGACCAGCCTAAGCAAGAGATCCCATCTCTAAAAATAGCCAGGCATTGTGGCAGTAGCCTGTAGTCCCAGCTTACGTGGGAGGCTGAGGCAAGAGACTTGCTTGAGCCCAAGAGTTTGAGGTTGCTGTAAGCTGATGCCACCGCACTCTACCAAGGGCAACAAAATGAGATTCTGTCTCCAAAAAAAAGATGATTGCTGAAAATACGGGCCAGCCACTGTGGCTCATGCTTATAATCCCAAGGAAGCCAAGGCAGAAAGATCCTTTGAGACCAGAATTTGAGACCATCTGTACAAAACAGCAGGACTCCATTGCTACAAAAAAATTTAAACATTAGCCAGTTGTGTTGGCATGTGCCTACAGTCCCCAATCTTCAGGGGATTAAAGGCTAAAGTAGGAGACTCGAGCCCAGAAGTTTGAGGCCACAATAGGTTATAAATGTGCCACTGCAGTCCAGAATGAAACCCTGTATCAAATCAATAAAAAACCTAAAACAAACTTCTGCTATCAGTTTGATAGCATAACCAAGCACACAGAGAATTATTCCACTAACTTCAAAACAAAGTATTTTAACTATATATCTCTAGTAAGATAAATCTTGAAGATAAAAGAACCACAAAAATTTTAAACCATATTCACTGATCTTACAAAAATGTATGAAATAGTATTGCTATTTTAAAACTACAGTAGAACCTTTAATAGCTGACCACCTCCCTCAATCAAGGAGATCTAATTTTCATAAGCCAGACACACACCACATGTATTTGTTACTACAGTAGGCCTCGTTCCTTTTGTTGACCACCTCCATATGTTGACCATGTTAACAGTCCCTTGTGTGATCAACTTACAGAGCTTTTACTATATTTAAAATATATATATACACATATGAAGCAAATAAGTAATTATGCTAATTCACTGGAAATCAAGATTTTGAGCATAAAAGATATACAAGACATACAAATACATAAATCAAAGAAGATTTGTAAAACTCTTTAATTTTTAAACTGAGTTTAAAATACCAGTATGAGTTCGTGATGTTTTCATTTTTTCTAAAAGGAATATATTCCTTATATCTGACAAATGAAAAGATTAGGAAGCATGACAACTTAAGTAGTAATGAGTACTTCTTGGCACCTAGACTGTGGTTTCTTTTTTTTTTGAGACGGAGCCTCAAGCTATCCCCCTGGGTAGAGTGCCATGGCATCACAGCTCATAGCAACCTCCAACTCCTGGGCTCAAGTGAGTCTCCTGCCTCCACCTCCCAAGTAGCTGGGACCACAGGCACCCGCCACAACACGGCCATTTTTTGTTTGCAGCCATCATTGTTGTTTGGCGGGCCCGGGCTGGGGATTCGAACCCGCCACCTTAGGTGTACGTGGCTGGCGCCTTAGCCGATGGAGCCACAGGCACCGAGCCACTATCATTGTTTTTTAAAGGAAAGTGCACAATTTCAGAAACATCCTTGACCAAATGGAATAATTTCAAAGATAAAGTGGGAGTGGGGAATTTACCAAAAAGAAGAAGAAAACCTAGTTGTACGTTTGGGAATAAGAAGGGAAGGGGAAAGTGTGTCCTAGCAGACTTTCTCCAGCAACAAAGGAAAATAACGGATTACGACCATTTCCTTACCAGGACTTGGAAGAGGAAAGGGGGAGTCGGCCGGGGGCTTTGCTGCCTCCCTCCCTCCCTCGTCCCCGGCGCGGGCGTGGCTGGGTTCAGCACCTCGGAAAGCGCCCCCTCTCTGCGCGCGGGGGTTACGCATGCTCCTTGCCGCCCTCCGCCTCGGCAGCGCGGGTGGGAACAGAATTCTGGAGAGCCCTGCAGGCAACCCACTCGGAGTTGACAACAGCCGAGAGACCGAGACACTCACGAACCGCCAGGCACCAGAACGAGGTGCATGAAATTTATGGACTCTTTCTCTCAAAGGACGGAAACCTTGTCCAAGCAGCAAGAGGGGAAGCGACCAAGGGATTTGAAGGAAGACCACGGGTTCCTGAATATCTGGGTGAGTTATGCGCCAGTGCCCAAGTGACGGCGGGAAACAAAGGGGGGAGGGGAGTTTGAGTTGTATATTAGGAACCGAGAGATTCTGAACTTGGCCCGAGAACCCTTGGACGCCGGCCGCTAGGCTGAGAAGCTGCACCCCTCAACTCCGCTCCGAAGCAGGCGCTGCGCTCTACTCCTGCGCGCGAAGCAGTGCTCTACACGCTGGGGTCGCCCTGTCTTCCGCAGCCTCTTTGAAAGCTCCAGCGCACGCCCTGAGCGCTCGAACCCTGTTCCTTTCCGTCTTGCCCTCTGGAAGCACCTGTGCCTTCAGGTGGCTGCTGCTGCAACGGTAACTACCATGCATAAGGCCAGTGGAGCGGACAAACTGGCAGAACTCTTCCATCTGATCCCGGACCTCCTGGAGGTGGCCAACACGAGTGGCAACGCGTCGCTACAGCTTCAGGACTTACTGTGGGAGATGGGGCTGGAGTTGCCAGACGGAGTGGCGCCAGGGCACCCCCCAGGCAGCGGCAAGGCAGAGAGCACAGACGCAGAGGCCTGTGTGCGGATCCTCATCAGCGTAGTGTACTGGGTCGTTTGCGCTCTGGGGTTGGCCGGCAACCTGCTAGTGCTCTACCTGATGAAGAGCAAGCAGGGTTGGCGGAAATCCTCCATCAACCTCTTCGTCACCAACCTGGCGCTGACGGACTTTCAGTTCGTCCTCACCCTGCCCTTCTGGGCGGTGGAGAACGCGCTTGACTTCAAATGGCCTTTCGGCAAGGCCATGTGTAAGATCGTGTCAGTCGTGACTTCCATGAACATGTACGCCAGCGTCTTCTTCCTCACTGCCATGAGTGTGGTGCGCTACCACTCGGTGGCCTCCGCTCTTAAGAGCCACTGGACCCGAGGACACGGCCGAGGGGAGTGCTGCAGCCAGAGGCTGAGGGACAGCTGTTGTTTCTCCGCCAAGGCACTGTGCGTGTTGATCTGGGCTTCAGCCACGCTGGCCTCGCTGCCCAATGCCATATTCTCCACCACTGTCAAGGTGATGGGCGAGGAGCTGTGCCTGGTGCGCTTCCCGGACAAGTTGCTGGACCGGGACAGGCAGTTCTGGCTGGGCCTCTACCACTTGCAGAAGGTGCTGCTAGGCTTCGTGCTGCCGCTGGGCGTTATCAGCCTGTGCTACCTGCTGTTGGTGCGCTTCATCTCCGACCGCCGCGTGGTGGGGACCGAAGGAGGGGCCGCAGCAGCCGGCGGAGGCCTAGCTGCAGCCAGTGCCCGAAGACGGTCCAAAGTCACCAAATCAGTGACCATTGTGGTTCTGTCCTTCTTCCTGTGTTGGCTGCCCAACCAGGCGCTCACCACCTGGAGCATCCTCATCAAGTTCAACGCAGTGCCCTTCAGCCAGGAGTATTTCCTATGCCAGGTGTACGGGTTCCCCATGAGCGTGTGCCTGGCGCACTCCAACAGCTGCCTCAACCCCATCCTTTACTGCCTCGTGCGCCGAGAGTTCCGCAAGGCGCTCAAGAACCTGCTGTGGCGCATCGCGTCTCCCTCCCTCACCAGCATGCGTCCCTTCACCGCCACTACTAAGCCAGAGCCCGAGGATCAGGGGCTGCAGGCCCTGGCGCCGCTCCACGCAGCGGCAGAGCCAGACCTGCTCTACTACCCCCCAGGAGTTGTGGTCGACAGTGGGGGGCGCTACGACCTGCTGCCCAGCAGCTCTGCCTGCTAAGGGGGGCCGAGACGGAGCGCGCAGTCAGAACAAGGTGGCCTTTTCCTGGGGGAGGGAGAGGGAGAGAACAGACTAGGGAAGGCTGTCCTCCCCACCCCAATCAAGAACTAGAAGGAACGAGGATGGGGAGAGGCCTGGAGAAGCAGCCTGTGAACAGGCAGGAGGACCTCTCCGGAGAGGGCGTGCTGCCAAACCTGGTGAAGAGGGAAGTTAGCAAAGCCACGAAGACCGGCCCCACTAGCCTCCGCTCCTCACCCATCCTCTCCTTCCAACTGTCTACAGTGGGCAGTGTGGGGACACCCAGAAATGGAGAGAGGCATCAGGAATTAGATCAGGACGCGAAGGAGTGAGCGCAGCCAAGCGAGGCACAACTGAGCACTTGTATTCCAGTCACTTTTAGGGCGCCCTTGAAAGGGCCCTAAGGGTGCATGCCGCCAGGTGAGCCTCTGGCATGGCCTTTCCTTCGCGTCTCGGCGGGTGAGCCTTCCCAGCGCCAAGGTCTGACTTGCCGCGCATGGATGCTTTGAGAACCTAGACTGGCGGCAAAAAAAACCTTTTGGGGGTTGGGAGATAGATGTGACCATCTTAGTTGACCCCCCAAGAGAAACGGCGAAGGAGAGCACCTCCCATGGAGCCATTGTATCTTTGTGCAAGCTGAAACGGGCAGAGCCGTCTGACCAAGACTCTACATGGCCTCTGAGCTCAGATGTCACCAAAGGCAAAAGACCTGTCACAGTGTGGGAGAACGATTTTCCAAAGAGTGTTGTTGCTGAGGGAGGGAGTGGGTGCAGTGTGATCCGAGGCGGTGAATAGAGAAACCGCTTTAGTCTACTGACCCTAAAGGGGAAAGGGGGCTCACGTGCTCTCTGGGTAACAGAGCACTCCAAACTCTCTTGGGATTGCAGTCTGGGGGCCCAGGCACACTGCCTTGTGGTCTGCCTGCTGCAGGTGAGCTGGGCCCCAGCATGTGGGAAAGCTCCACTTGGAATAGGGGCCCTATTGCAGCCCCTCCCCCTCTGGGAATGGAAATGTCCCTTTCATTAAGGTTCTGGACCAAAAAGTAGAAGAATGGCTCCGTGAAGGGGTTTTTTTTTGGGGGGGGGGAGGGTAGACTTACATAGAAAGGCAAGAAATGCTACAGAAATGTGTGCAAGGGCTCCTGGGAACCAAATCCTAGAAGCTGGGGTCTGATTTTTCAAGAGGAGGGGTGGAGTGGGAAAGAGAATAGAAGACTCAAGAAAACTCTGTCCTAAAGGGAAGAGAGGACCCAAGAAGGTGTCACCAGAAGAAGGTAGGAATTAAGAATTCCCCTGGGACACTACCTTCATGAGTTCATTTATTTTCTAAAGAGTGTTTTGCACATGGGGCACGCATGATGAATTCTTCCCTCATCTTCAGTCTATGTGCAGTAATTGATGAACCACTCCTGCATCTCATGATGTACTTCTCTGTCTGGTTGCAGCAGTTCCAAACAGCCTCTCCTGAGGCTGTTGTGAGAACTAGGATCAAACACCCTGCTACCCTGCCTCTGCCAGCTGTGTCAGAGCTGCTACTGTTCTCTCTGGCAAGCTGGTTTGGGGTCAAGAAACTAGTAATGTAGGCACCTGCTGGCATGGTTATTTTAACACAATAAATAATCATTGGAAAAACATTGGTTTTAAGTAGCCACTTGAACAATAGAATTGTTTAGTAGTTTTGTTGACAATGTCCTCTAGTGTCTGAGATTTAAGGCTTAAACTTAAACTCCACGTCCGCATCTCTTGTCCTGCTTTCTGTAACAGGGGACAGGGCAGGTACCAACACTCATTATCTGTCCACAAAAGCAAACAGCCTGATCTCAATCCTGAGCAATCTTGGGAAGTTAGGTCTTTTAGAAGACAGAATAGTGCGTTTATCTTTAAATAATCAAATTCATCTTTCTTTGCTCTTTGGGGAAGAAACTTATTGAATACAAAATAAATTTTAAAACACTGGAAGGGGCTGAGAGTGGCATGGCAGCATATCCACATATAACACTGATATTAGACTCTTATGGAGAGATTCTTATTTTTAAAAAACTTGCCACTTAAACTTTGACAATAAAGTAATGTGTGAGTGGCTCAGAATTCTTAGGGATGTGTGTGCTTTTCCTATCAGAAGCACTACAAAGAGAGATGGATCTGGAGGCAAGGTTTTGTGAAAAAAAATCTCCATGGAAAGAGTTGTCCAAATCCAAAGCTGAAGGCTTCTTAGAACATGACAGGAGAGATCTAAGACCATGACTTCTTTCTACTCAAGGACAAAAGTACCAGCAAGGAAATGGTCAAATCAGTTGACATCAGCAGTCATACTCTTCTTGAGTGTATGCCAATGGCCTGTGCTGGGAGCTGAGGTCACATACAGGAACCAGACACATTTCTGATTTCTATGTATAAAAGCACAGACAGCCATGGACACAGCACTATAAGACAGGGAACAATGAGTGGAATGTCATAGAAAGACTAAAAGAAAGTCCTAGGGAAAGACAGAGGAAGAAAAGACTGATTCTGCTGGGGGATCAGAAACTTCCTGGTCAAAATACTATTTGAGAGGAGCCTAGAATTACGGGCACGATTTAGGCAGAATGGAGGGTAGGGTTGAGGAGGGAGAGAGGATATTTGAAGAGGAGGAAAGGTGGTGAGTAAAGGCTTTGACATTGGAATGCTTGGTGGGGGCAACAACAAAGCAGTGTGACTCCCTTTTGCCTGGCATTTCCCAGAACTTCTATCAAAAATATATGTGTCCCTGAATTGGTTTTGTTTGTCTGGAAACAAGCCGTATTTTTGCCAGAAAGAACATGTAATTAGCATACTGAGAAAAAAAATACTTGGGTTCCCAAAGGTTTATAGCTTTTTAAATTGGATTCTATCCAGTCATCCAAATCTCCATGGAATCTAGTTCAGTAAGTATTTGGAGATTTGAGTGTGTTCGTGCACATGTGTGTGAGAGCATGCCTGCGATAGCTCCCTCCCTCAGTCCAGTAGACTATCCAATGCTCCATCTAAAAATACCTTCACTTGGAATAAAGACCATTCCCTGTAGTTGGTCAAGGATGACTATGCTTAACTTCTTGGGGGATCCAGGTAGGAGGGCTCTGGGCTATGTGTCACCACCCCAGCTTGCCCATCCATTCATTTCCAAATCTTCACACACCAGAACTATCCTTGGAGAAACTGTCGGGAAATAAATGCTGAACCCTACAGATGATTCCATTTCTAAACCTTGCAGAGGCCAGGTACAGGTAGGAAAAGCAAGAGAGGTGGCTCGGTGCTGTTTCCTTGGCAATGCTGAGGGCTGTGTGACACGGGGTCCTCTGAGCATGTGCCAGTACTATGGGGTTGGGAGCAAGTGTTTCCCCTGATCACTCTTGTGAGTCAGTCATGAACTGTTTGTCCAGGATGGACAAACGGGGCATGGGGAGACTGGGAGAGGCAGGCTAGTTTTGTATATGCTTCATGAAAAGAATGAGATGATTTCATCTGGGAGTGATTATGCTAATAGAATAGGGGGACTTGGCTGGGGCCAGAAAATGAGAAGTCCCTGTGCAGAGAGAGGAGGGGAGCAAGGCTTGGAGGCTGACATGGGAAACAGTAGTACACTCAAGCCTGAGAAGACAGCCTAGCCAGGCTCCTGGAGATCTGGAGAGAATGGGATAAACTGTAGGAGACTGGAGTAGCTAGTGGAGGATGAGGAAGGTTGGAGTCCTGCAGCTGACCAGGGGAAGTGGTGGGCAGGAAGCAATAGCCACTTCATCTTAAGCCCCCTGCCCTCCACCCTCTCCTCCAGGAACTCCAGACGCCTGGGCCCCACACCCAGAGCACTCCCCCAGTCACAGGTAAGATAAGCAGGGAGCAGGGAGAAGCAGGGAGCAAGTCTTTAAACAAACAGGAGGCAATCAATAGGGAGAGTCCCAGCAGCCAAGTGGAAGCTGGGGCAGGGAAGAGTGAGTGTGAGACGTCAGGGGCCAGCCTTTTGAGATCCTGGGAGAGATCAGAAAGGGAGAAAGTCTGCAGCCCAGAGCAGTCTTGGGTGGTGCTGCCCTTAGAGCTGGACAGCCAGGGCCCCTGCCTGGGTTTCACGGTTAGAGGACCCTGCCCTAACTTTGTACCTTCTCTCACCTTCTAGCTCAGCGGTTCTCAACCTGTGGGTCATGACCCCTTTGGACTGTATATATTAAAGGAATTAGGAAAGTTGAGAACCACTGATCTAGATTGTGCTCCAGGACCTGAGATTTCGAATTCCCCCTCCAAATGCTGAGTCTATTTACAAGGGCCTTGCATGTCTTTTCCTGAGTCTACACTCCAGAGAACAGACCAGCCACTGCCTCTGTGCCCTCTTAGGAGTGAGGGCTGGCTATCGGAGGCTGCTTACAGGGGTTGGGAGCCTATGGATGTGCTGGCACCAGAGTGCACACAGGACTTCCCCGGTGGTGGACAGAGAAAAGTGGGAGGGGCAGGAAAGAGCCATGGGCTGTGGGCATGGCCTCCAATCCTACTCCTACCTGGGCCCCTGCAAATGTTAGGAGAGACCTGCACCTGGTACACACCTAACAGTCGTGGGAAAGCTGACCTAAATCTGCCAAGGAACACGGCCTGCTTTCCCTTCTCAGGAGCACTACACCGAATGAGCTAACCCAGCAGGGGCCTGGCCATGCCAGACCCCACTTGTTCTACTGTGCACCAGGCAAACAAAAGCATCACCTTAAATCCCAAAGATCCCACCTCTCAAAAGCAACTCATATTCGTTCTCCAGATTCCTTTCCTGCACCAAAGGTTTTGGTCCATTAGAAGTTCACCCGAGGCAATGACTAGACTTCCGGACTCTGCATGAAGTAGGAGAGGGAGCCACACGATTCCTTTAACTTCCAAAAACACGTGGGCCAGTCTCTATTCTGAGCTGATCAGGCACACCTGACTTTGTATAGGCAAATGCCTAAGCCTGAGGCAGATTTAGGGGTGGGGAGCGGGACGATGAGCCTCAACAGTAGTGATAATAGCTAGTTCCCACTAGGTGCCAGCCACCAGGATAAATGCTGTTTGTGCACAAAACAGCAGAACCAGACACCCTGGGTTCAAAGCCTGGCTCCATCTCTTGCAAGTTGTATGATTACAGATGAGTTACACAATGCCTTTCTGCCTCAGTTTCCTCATCTACGAAATGCAGATCAATAAAGCACCCACTCCCAAGATTGCTGTGTTAGCACAGGTAAGCCATGTAGAATAGTGGTAAGCACTCCACCAGTATTCTGTGTTATTAATCATCACAACTCTCTGAGTTAGGAATTTTTATCCCAAATGATTAGCAAGTGTAGCTTAGGGGGGATTCAATAGTTTGCAGCTGAGCAGCAGCTCAGGCTGCAAAACCAGTTGGACCCAAAGCTCATGACTTTTATTAAACCATGCTGTCTCTTGAGGCTGCTGAAAACCTCACCATGAGAAAGCAGTTGAAAGGTGTGGTTAGAGAATAACTGCTTAGCTTAGAGAAGAGCAGCTCATAGGAGAAACGAGAGGGAATCAGAGAGAAGTATTCTTACTGTGTTAATGACATGACTGTTTTAAAGTGGTGGATCCTCCAGCATGAGATATTCAAAAAGACTTATCAGGGGTATCATAAATAAAGAGGCATTAAGGATGAGTAAATTAAATATAAATAAATTAATATAAAGCATTAGCAATATTTTGAGTATTTGTGAATTTAGTACCCTATATAACTTCCCAACTATATAGGGACCCCTGGTTAAAGAACAAAACCATGTTATAGAACGCAAGTACACATCAAATGTCACAGTCTGCTTCTCAGTCTCGCCCAGGCCCGAGATGTCCTGTGGGAAACAGCCGACCTCTCCTAGCCCCGCACTGAGAAGGCATGTGTTGGTGCTACCACCCACACTCACTGTTTGCCACCAGTGTGTGGAGGCATATCCCAGACCAATATGTCTGAAATATGGGTACTGTCATGCAGAGGACTGGCTAGACAGATGCCATGGCTGAAGTCACAACATGGGGAATCCAATGGGCGACCCAAAAGATGCAGAGCTGCGGGTGGCACCTGTAGCTCAAGTGGCTAAGGTGCCAGCCATATACACCAGAGCTGGCAGGTTTGAATCTGCCCCGGGCCTGCCAAACAATGACAACTACAACCAAAAAATAGCCGGGCATTGTGACGGGTGCCTGTAATCCCAGCTACTCGGGAGGCTGAGACTAAAGAATCACTTTAGCCCAGGAGTCTGAGGTTGCTGTGAGCTGTGACGCCACAGCACTCTACCCAGGGCGATAGCTTAAGGCTCTATCTCAAAAAAAAAAAAAAAATGATTCAGAGCTGCAGAAAAGACTGACTTGCTGTCACGTGCCCCACTGTGTCTGAAGTTATGATCAATGTCTCTTTATTGACCTAATCCACGTATCTAACAAAGAGAGCCACGAAGCAACAGCCGATCAGTGCCACCGAGGAGGCTGTGACGACCACAACGATGACGCTCCCAGCCATGTTGACCAGAAAGCCCAGGCCACCTCCGACCAGGATCTGTGCCAGCTGCACCATGCAGGTGAGGGCGGCACAATCCACACCCTTCCCTCTCCCGCTGCCATCTGGAGCACCTCCAGGGACGCGCCGCCTCTGCAAGGGAAGCACAAGAACAGTGTTTGAGCTATAAGAAATTTTCATTTAGGGCAGAGGTCTGCAAACTATTTCTGTAAAGAGCCAGACAGTAAATGCCTTTGGCTTTGTGAGTCACCCAGTCTTGGTTGTAACCATCCATCTCTGCTATTGTGCAAAAGCAGCCACAATATGGAAATGAACTAATGTTTCAATGTAATTTCGTGGGCATTGGCATTTGATTTCATGTTATTTTCACTTGTCACAAAATATTATCCTTCTTTTAAACTTTTTTCAACCATTTAAAAATTTAAAAGGAATTCTTAGCTCATGGACTCTACAAAATAACATGGCAGCCCCCATTTGGTCAGCAGGCACTGGTTTGACAACCCCTGACTTGGGCTATGGTGAGGACCCACTCTCCTGTCGTCTCTACCTATGACAAAGTCTTAAATCCCACCATTAACATGTATGAGGGCAAAGTGGTTAATAAATAGAAAATTATCTCTTCCTATGAAGCCATTAAATAAATAGTAGTGGAAACTCAATAAATATCCCATTCTTTTTCTTCCTTAGTGTTAAAAATTCAAATATTTTTGGAAGGATGTTGAATCATTGGTATTTAAGAGACAGAACATCAAAAAGCATTTCAACCTTTCAAAATATGTTGTGTCCTTAACTTCTCATTGAATATTATATGGTATTTTTCTTATACCTACAGGGGTGTACCAAGGTTTTGGAAGGATGGAAATGGTCTGTTCTGGGTGCAGACAGTAAGAAAAAGTGTATTTTCTATATAAATATTAAAAATGATAATAAGCACAACCCCCCAAATATGGATATGTGGTTATTATGTTAATATTTGGTTACTATTTCATCTGAACTGCTTGATACTTTGTGATTTATTGGGTATCTCATATGTGATAGACCTGTATACAGTTGCTTTGCAAATTCCTTTATTTCAGCCTCAGCATCACCCAGATGCACATATCATCATTATCCCCATGACAATAATAATTCTAGGTACCATATTCTGAGTCTTTATTAGGCACTAGATAGGTACTATGCTAAGCACATTACATATATTATCTTGTTTAATTTTCTGACAATACTGTAAGGTGGGTATCATTATTCCTGTTGGCCTCATGAGGAAACTGAGGCTCTGAGAGTTTAAATGATGGGCTTTTTTTTAATTATTAAAGTTTTTTTAAAGAAAGCTTTGTGCAGAAAAATTCATTTATCCTTTGAGTGAGAAAGGGAAAAAAATAATACTTGTTTGATCATCATTAAAAAATACTGGGAAGTGAACTGGTCAAAGTATTCTATAATAGACATACTCCTATCTGACAATGTGAATGTTACTTTCTTTGCATTATTACTATTATTATTGCTTAATATTTCTTTGCAGCAATTGCCTGATTTCTTTTCTGAATGTATTTATCTTCATTTGTTCTTGATGAGGTTTTTGTTCTCAGTCCTTATGTTAAACATTGTTATTGTCATTAAATGTCACCTTTTTAATTCTGTGAAGGCAAAAGTGGAAACCTAATATACACATGTGTAAGTAAGAAAAATAAATAAAATAAATAAAAAATAAAAAAATACTGGGAAGATAAACAAAAAATGAATAAGAGTGATAGCAGGTCAGGGCTGAGGGGAGGGAGGGGAGCACAGAGGGAGCCTAGTTACAATGTGCACTTTGGCCTCTCATTGGGGTTGTCCAACCATGTAAACATATTACCTCATCCAAAAATAAGCTCCCTCTTAATCCTGCTTAATAAACAAATAAGTCACATCCCCAGTGTCACGCAGCTTCTGATTAAGAGAGGCCAGATCTGAATCCCAGTTTCTCTGCGTTCAAAGCATGGGTATTTCTGCCTTACCATCCTATCTATGGCCATACCTCCCCGAACGCGCCCCCTCTCATCTGATTTCAGAAGCTAAGCGGGGTCAGGCCTGGTTAGTACTTGAAAAAAGAGACAGTTCTTGAGCAGCAAGATCCCTGTCATACACAGAACACTGGGGATGTTTGTCAGGGGTTGTGGACAGCCACAACTTCTGTTTGAAAGATTTTAACTTAAGGTATGGCTCTGCCCTGCTGCCCGATGAAATGATGGAAAAGTCCAGAACTCTAGCTCCAAGGACATGTGCTCAGTGTTTTTGCAGTTTCATGCTGAGATGGATTAAACTCAGTTATCTCTGCAGCTTTTATGGGCTGCTCCACTTAAGGAATAGCAAGCCTATTTTCTTGGGGGAGAGAGCTGCACATTTTGAGAGGAAGAGGTGGTCATTTCCAAGTAGAAATACCCGGATTTAGTGTTCTTATAAGAACTGTTTAGGCTCTTCTCTCCAGTCCAGTTCTAAGATGTAGATAGAGCAAGACCCTCCCCACACCCCAGAGCAGCACCATGGAGAGGGCCACCTGGGGCTCTGGCTTCCCCCATCCCCCCACCCCCAGCACACAGGGTCTGATGCCCTAAAGACTGGATTCCCAAGGATGATATTGCCTGAGAATTTCTACACTTAACCAATAACTCTCAGAAATTTCACTGTGCATTCTGCAATGGTTGGGGGCTGGGGGCCCCTCACTGAGGTATACAGAACTGCAGGTGCACCAGAAGACCTGTGGGCGATTATAGAAGACCCTGGTCCCCCTTTCATTATCTCTGTGGTTGTCGGCTGGTTTCTCAGCATCACCAAGCCCCCTTTTCCTAATCACATAAATGGAATTAACTCTCTTTCCCCTCTAGCTCCCGAGGTGCACAGGGGTTGGGAGTAAGGCAGATGAGAAGACTAGGCTGGGTCAGCAGGCATGCCTGCTCCAGACTGTGATGGATTGTGACTGCTTGGGCATTTTGGCGCTGCTGTTTTGAGAACCTTATTTTGCAGCTCTGCTGAGTGCATTTCCACCAAATTCCCCCAGCCTTCAAGTGAGTCTGCATGTTACCCAGGGCAGAGTTTCAAACAATAAACATACCTCCTCCTCCTCCTCGCGGTGGTACTCAGCAATGAGGTTAAAGGGCACGGTGTACAGGGTGCTGGACATGACACCAAACATGGCACACAGCACCAGGGTGGAGTAGACATTCGGGAAGAGCCCGATAAATCCTGTCCCCAGGCCAAACAGCAAATATCCCAGGAAGTAAAGACCCTTTAATCCAATGTAGGATCCCAGAGTTTTCTGAAAGTCTGTGGGGAGAAGAGAGGAAGAATTATAGCTGGCAGTGCCTTACCACGTTTAATAATTTCAGACAATCCTTTATTTGGAAGAGCTACTTTTTTAGGAGACTTTTCTTTGATGCTGAGTCAGGAACAAAAGAACCTTCTTATCTGTGTATTGAAAACAGCTGGCTTTTGAAATTCTTTGCATAAAAGACAGCTTGAAATTCCCTTGCTAGGCTGATTTGCTTTTCTACAAAGAAGGGCCTGGCACTGTTTAACAGACAGCTGGGTGGCAAAAAAGACACAAAAGAGGTGGTAGAGAAGCCTACCTTGGCTATGGGACCCTGGAGCTACAAGGCAGGAGAAAATGGGGGTTATTCTAACTCAGAGGGGACGTGGCCCAGCAGGACAAAAATAATTACACAGACATAGGTCCTACCACCCAAAGTCAGGTCAGGGAAAAAGAAAACAAGCAGATTTTGCAGAATGATCTTAATCATCCATGGCTTCAGCCCCCATCTGAACGCAATGCACACTTCTGAGAAGGAGATAAAGGATGTGCAATTATACAAAGACTTACCTTGACTTGCCAACCCTTCCCAGGCGTTAAGGGGCCCCCACAGCACCCAGCCCCTCCCCATTGCTGGTTCCCTCCCTCTTGCGAACAAGTTCCTTAACTTCTCCACATCTCAGCTTCCTTCTCTGAAAAGTGGGATAACAGCATCCTTCTATGGGGTTGTTGTCAAGACTAAATGAGGCAAAATGCCTGTGAAATCACCCAGTCCAATGCCTAGCACAGAGGAGACATTCAAGTGATATGGCTGTTGCTATTTCAACAAATACAAGCTGGCTGGTTCTTCCCCTCCCAGCAGGTAAACTTGGCTTGCTTAAACAACTATAGTGGTAGAGTTAATTTTTTTTAATGAAAAATTCTGCTTTAAAACATTTTATAATGTTTTTCACAATGGGAAGGAAAATCCCTTTAAACCGTTTATCTTCCTTTTTGAATCTTTTTTTTTTTTTTTTTTCCCGATCCTGAACCTCTTTCTGTAGCTCATGGTGGCTCCCATCCTGGGAACGGGAGGACAGACACCAGAGGTGAAATGTTTGGACTGCTATACCTGCCCAGGTGAGGGACCCTGACAGGGAATTGCAGACCACTAGGAAGTGGGACAGGCCCACACCTGTGGATGTCTCCAAGTTTCCAAACAACCACGCATGTTCCCTGACCTGTGGATCTGGGGCAAGCTGGCTGGGAGCAGCCTTCTAGCTTGAAGGCACACTTCGGTAAGAGAGATGCCCAATAAATCATTTGTTTTTAATCCATACATTCCTTATCTCTCCCATGCCCCATTCTACTGGAACACATGAGGGGTAGGGGGATAAATGATGTATCCTTGAAATACACCTATCCAAGAATGAAACTTCCCATATCTGTTCAAATAATTGTTGGACTTACACCTTGTAGACAGCAACCTAATTTGTAGTTTAAATTTAAATCAATTATGAAACTAAGCACTCTCTCAGGTCATCTGATGGAAGACAAAGCTCTGGAAATGACAATAAGGCAACATTGCTTTGCATATTAAATTTACCCCATACCTGGAAGGCTGTTGCTAAGGCTATAAAAGTAGTGTGAAGCTAGGTCAGTTTCTGTTTGCCTAATGATTATATTTATATGACATGTAATCTAAAGTATCTCAGTATTTAAAAGATACCATCAATCCTCCTTAGGAAAATGCTTTTATCGAAGTGTGTAGGACAGCTGAGAAGAAGGCCAAGAAAGGAAAAGATATTTGGAAATACAACAACATTACTCCAAAGACTGACTGATAAAGAATGCTTTAGTCATGAAGAGCAATCAATACATTTCAGGGCCAAGCTTCCCTTGCCCTCTGATGGGTCTGATGCCCAATGGTAGTCATGTTGTCACAGTGTTTTTCTGCAGGACTGGAGGAAAATGATAGGTGTAAGCACCATCTGTGACTAGCAATGTGTAATATGAACAATTGGCTGTATCTCAGTACTCGGTATTGCTATTCTAATTGGAATACACGTGCCTTCTGTGCAAAGGTGCTCGAAACAAGTCCCTGTGACCACCCTCCACCCCAGTAGCCAGAATGTCCTGCCAAGCTGCACATGGATAGAAACTCTGGATCTGCACCTGATGTTGTGTGACGGGAGAAGGTAATATAATGAGCTCTGAAGGAAATGATTAATTTTACCCCGAGTAGGTTAGGGTGCAGGAGAAAAACTTGAATAATTTTACTGAGGCAGCAAAATTTCACTGATCTAAAAGCATGATTAGAAGTTATTTAGGTGGGAAAGCAGAAAGCAATAGAAGAAAGTAAAGCATTAACATAGTCTGTAGTATGTCACAGGGTAATTAATTGGTGTGGGAGTGAGAGAGGTCAAAGTGTGAACTAGGCCAAGCTGTGAAAACCCTTGAACTCCAAGCTCAGGACTGTGACTTTACTTCGATGACATGGAGAGCTCTTGAAGGTCCTTGAGTGGGGAGGGAAAGGGGCCTGGTATTTTATAAATGAAACTGTGATTCAAAATCATGAGGATAGCAATCCTATAGAATTTATATTAATGTAACTTTGGGAAACTATTGAAATCATAGTTTATTTTGTACACAGAGCTTTTAACTAGAAAATGCCTTAAAATACTATTTAATTTATAAATGCTATGAAATTCACACAGGGAACTCGTACTAGACTAACAGAACCATACCTAGTAGTAGGGGGGCTGATTGAGGAAAAAATTAGAATGGATACAAAATTAAAATATGAATGATATATAGAACAATATACTCCTCTCACAAGAATGAAAATAGTAAATTGTTCCCCCATCCCTCAAAATCACAAAGGAATCGAAGTTGGTGATTCATTAGACTATTTTAGTCTAACACTCTTTGATACTACGTACTTTAGGTGCTTGAAATCACCCTGCTGGAATTTTCTTAGCCCACACACTCTTGAGGGGAAGACAAGAGTTTGCTGAGGGAATATAAGCTTCAAGCCCCCACTTGATTATCATGACTTTAAAAAAGTGCATTTTCTGGTTATGTGACTTGGGAACCTATAAACTCCGTATATGTTTATGTTAGGTCCTCTTTTTCCAAGTGTGCTGAATTTTGAAGAGACCTCGAAGGAGGTTTCTGGCTGTGCTGGGGCTTGGTGAAGGGTAGGGCGGGGGCTCTTGTATAAATTCACGTTTCCCCCACAGGAAGCACACTGCAGGGACAGAGCGCATGCCTCTGGGAGTAGTACCAGGGTGTCTCCCCACCTCTTCCTGCTTCCCCCACCGGGCCCATGCTGCCCCTGCTGTCTCTGAGCCTGTCCAAAACTAGAACCCTAAGTTGGGGATCAGTTCTTTCTCACAGCCCTGGGCTAGAAAAGATCATAGTAGTCAGGAGCCCAATTTCCACTACAAGTCAGGGAAATGCATACATTTTCCAGGCCAGATTTTCACTTAATTCAATGTCTGCAGAGCTTGGAGATTTGCACACACATCAGCAAGGGAAGTGCAACGGGAGCCTGTGGGGTGTGCTGGAGCTGTAGCACCTCAGCTGGCCCTTGTTTAAAATCAGTGGCAGGGCGGCCCCTGTGGCTCAAAGGAGTAGGGTGCCGGCCCCGTATGCCAGAGGTGGCAGGTTCAAACCCAGCCCTGGCCAAAAACTGCAAAAAATAAAATAAAATCAGTGGCAGGAAGCATCCTCACAGCTGGAAGTTAGCTAAGTGGGGGGCGAAGCAGCCTAAGACTCAGTGGAAAGCTGGCACCTGAGAAGAAAAGCCAGCTGCTCTCACTCCTGGGACAGTGCTCCTGTAACATGTCACCTGCACATCTGAGCCGGGGTCATTTCACAGGAATCTTGTGTCACTTATCATATATATTAACCATTCTCTTATTTTGTGTCTGATAAGCATGTCTGTGAAATGCCACCAGTGATCTTGCTCCAATAGAACAAGGACCCGCTGGGATTTCAATCCTCATTCACCCAACACTTGATCTTGTTTATAAGATTCCCTTCTATTTTCCAGAGAACCTTGATCCGGAACCCACAGATTCTAAGTCAAAAGAAATCACTGGCTCGGCGCCTGTGGCTCAATCAGCTAAGGCGCCAGCCACGTACACCTAAGGTGGCGGGTTCGAATCCCCAGACCGGGCCTGCCAAACAACAATGATGGCTGCAACCAAAAAATGGCCGGGCGTTGTGGCAGGCACCTGTGGTCCCAGCTACTTGGGAGGCAGAGGAAGGAGACTCGCTTGAGCCCAGGAGTTGGAGGTTGCTATGAGCTGTGATGCCATGGCACTCTACCCAGGGGGATAGCTTGAGGCTCTGTCTCAAAAAAAAAAAAAAATCACTGAGGAAAATGACTAGAATTCACTCTGAAAATGTGGCCCTTGCTAAGGGAATAGTTTATTCCTGACCTCCATATATTTATCAAGAATCTCTCATATTGTAAAGAGCAGAAAATAAATATGAAATATCAAATCCAAGTTCTGCTATTCCAGAGCCCTTTAGAAGACTCTTAGAAGAGGGAGACTTACAAGAATAAAGTGAGGAGAAGACGGAGTTGATGCACAAACCCCAACACCCGACCTCAACGCCTCTCTCGTAGATGAGAAACTCGGTGGAGTTGTGTGCACTGTAGGGATCCCCGTGGTACACAATCTGAAAGAGAGGCTTAAGCTGTGAAGGGATAAATGCAGCATGGTAGGGACCTCTTCTTGTGCATTCTGCTTCTCCAGCCCTGGGGACCAAATGTCCCAGCCTGCGGGGTCCTTCCCAGGGCACAGAGCTCATCCTGTCATGACTAAGTCACCCCTTTCATCCTATCACACCTCCATTCAGGCACCTGCAGGGTGCCTACTAATGCCTACTGCGTCAAGTCTAAACAGCACAAGACTGTCCTGGACCCGTAGTACCCTTCCTTCCACCTAATACCTGGCCACACTTGATTTAGGCAACCCTGCTACCTATCTTCTGGTACAGCCAATTGGTTTCTGACTCATCTCCACACACACCATTCTGCCTCCTGCTCGGAATGCTTTCTCCCCCTTCTGCATCTCTCCAACTCCTATTTATCCTTCAAAGCCCAAATCATATTGTGCCTCTTTTTTTTCTTGAACTTCTCTGATCACTATAGCTCGTGATGATTTTTTCCCCTTTGTTGTATTTAATCAAGAGCAGCAGGCCACATAGCGTCCTCTAGGCATCCGGGGTGGAGCAGCATGCTTCTAGGACCTTTCTGTAAGCCAGCTTCTTGACAGTACTCTTCCCTGCACTCTAACTGTACCCCACCCCAGAGGTCAGCCTAAGAGAAGCTCGACAGGTGCTGATGGGGAGGTGAATGTGTTTCAGTGTGTACACAGACAGTTCATCACCTGGCCCATAAAATCTGTGAAGAAGAGCATGTTGGACAGGAAGGCGGTCCATCCCAGGAGGTGGCTGATGCAGAGGCAGCGGTAGTGCGGAGGCATGCTCGCCAGCGCCCTCAGCAGTGACTTCATGGTCATTGTCCTACGAGTCTGGAATAAAACATGAAACAGTAAGTAATGTGACCTTCACCGCAGATACTCCGCAGGTCTGGCTGCCAGGGCACACAGCCTGTTACGGATCTGTCAGTCAGCTGACATACAGGGTCACTTTTCCCAGGCATGGCACTAGGTTTCCATGGAGTGGGCTTATGGGAGATATTCTATTAAGGGGGGGGGGGGCATCCCAGTTTCAAGCCCAGAATGGGGCTTTAGTACCTTAAGAACAAAGGGCCTAGGAATGCAGCTAATGTGGGGCCAAGATATAAGAGATAGCTATTTGTCATCCTGTCTTTGAGGGACAGAACTGCTGCAGGAGGACAAAGTTCACAGATCCAAGCCTGGCCTTAGGTGATTATGATTCTTAGATTTCTTCATCTAAGATCATGGAAGGGCAGATGTAAGATGGCTGTCATGACGTCTGTCCCCTGGTGTCACCTCCACATTTATATTTTACACAGCAAAGAGATTTTGCAGATATAATTAAGTGCTAACCAGTCGACTTTGAGTTAATCAAACGGGACATTACGTGGGTGACCCTACCCAAAGACTCGAGCCCTTGGAAAGCCGGGAACTTTCCCTGCTGGTAGCAGCAGCAGAAGTCGGAGTGATTCAAAGCACAGGGAGTGCTGGCTTTGACAGCGGAGGAGCCACCTGGAAAGGACCAAGAGTGGCCTATGGGGCTGAGAGCAACTCCCAGCCAAGAGTCAGCAAGGCAGCAGGGACCTAGGTCTGAGAGCCACAGGAAACGGATCCTGCCACACATAAAAGAACTTGCAAACTTCCATGACACACAGCTCTGCTGACACCTCAATTTCAACGTCACAAGGCCCTGAGCAGAGAACCCAGTAAAGCCCACCCAGACTTCTGATCTCAGAACTGCAAAATAATAAACGGATGTTGCTTAAAGCTGCTAATTTTGTGATCCTTTTTTATGCAACAGTAGAAATTTAACACAGATAACCATCAACTCCCTGTTCCCTGCCAGGTGCCTCCTCCAGGGCTATGTTGCTGGATCCTGCAAAGAGTCGATACCTGTAATGAGCCCTATGTTAAGTCAAAAATGAGAACAAAGTAGAACTTAAAATATACACTTATATATGCACCTACACATGCACACACATAAATAAAAATGAGTATGTAAGCCCCATATCCTTTCATTTAGATTTCAATTATCTTAAAATAAGAGGTTACAATTGTTTGGTTTCAGGAACATGGAAAGAAGGTGAAACTTCAAACTCCTGATACACTGTTTTGAAACACAGAGAATGGCTCAGCGCCTGTGGCTCAATCGGCTAAGGCGCCAGCCACATACACCTAAGGTGGCGGGTTCGAATCCCCAGCCCGGCCCGCCAAACAACAATGACGGCTGCAACCAAAAAATGGCCGGG
>CAUYQV010106095.1:0-39371 GCA_963574575.1 Galagoides demidoff | reverse complement strand
GCCTTAGCTGATTGAGCCACAGGTGCCAAGCCTATTATTGTTATTTCAATAATATAATTATATATTATAATATATAGTAAGACATTGATAGCTGTTGATCAATCAAGTAACTAGCATTTTGTTAGTTCTGCAAATGGAACTTAGTAGATCATGTCAGTTTACTCTGGAAAAGATGATGAGATTAGAATTAGTAAGTAGTATTTGACTAATGGACCATTAAGGCCAACTCATCTCTTACACACACTCTTTTTCCCTCAAGAGAGTTGAAAACCAAAGATAGTGAGTGACAAATACAATCAAAGCACGCTCTTTGATGGGGGCAAAAATCCTGCCATTGTTGAAGCTACATTCCAGGGAGGGAGACATACAATAAATACGAAAAATAGTAAACTGAAAAAAATTAAGAAACTTCTCTTTCTAGCACCTGACTGGAATCATAGAAATTAATCATAGTTTAGTTAGCAACTTTTAAACAGAGAGTAGAAGATAAATTAAGATAGCTAAATTGTAATTATTTTATTCCTACTAAAGAAGAATACCACAGGTTAGTCATATTTGAAGACTCTGTTTGGGAAATGTTTGTGAACCAATGAAATCCCTGAACTAGACAGGTCTGCACTAAGGCTTCTTAATTGGGAGAAGGGCTTGTGAGATGGAGGAGAAATTTTTCTCCCTCAATTGTTCTAGAACATTGCAGAGAAAATGGAATTACACTACATATCCTTTTCTCTCCAAAGGATATTGAATAATATAAAACTGCTAAAATTACTTTTGCTATACATCAAAATACTTCAAAATTCAGTGGTTTAAAACAGTTTTTATTCTCATAGATTCTGTGGCTCTGGGATTTTGACAGGATTCAGCAGATATGTTGTTACTGCTGAGAAAACTAAATAACTGACATTGACTTGACAACCTGGCCTGGAATCAACTGAAGATTTACTTACTCAGCGGTCTGGCAATGGACGCTGGCCATCTGGTGAGACATCACCTGCCTGGCTGATTTTTCCACACAAACTCTTCATGAGACCTTGACTTTCTCACAGCATGGATTCGTCAAGACAGTCAAACTTGTTAAATAGCATTTCAGGACTCCAAAGCTAATGTTCCAGTGAACAAGTCCATCGCCTTTGCTGACATAGCCTTTATAGTCATGTAGCATTAGTCCCACCGCATTCTATTGGTTATATTCTTGTCACAGCCTTCTCAAGTTCAAGTGGCATCAGAAGGTGTCAAGGTCACTTTGTCAAGATGATCTGGAATGGAAAATATTAGTGCAGCCACTGTGTAAAATATAATTGGTAAAATATAATACAGAGATACAGCATTATGATATAGGAATAATAGAGGTGATGTTGAAAAGCAAATTAGTCAAACTAAATTGTTGAATTTGGGAGGATATACCACAAGCAGGAATGAATTTCAGGATTTGCAGATAGTGAAAACCACTTAGTAACATATGACTTTATAGAATATATTAGCCTTGAACTGGGCTTTGAAAGATAAGTAAGATTTTTTTATTGTATAAATGTGTGGTGGAAGGTGGGAAGTGGAAAAGAATGGAACTTTTATAAGTCAGCATTCCCATGGTAAGGTGGTGTGATAAACCATCCCAAACTGGTGGTTTATAAGGCAAATATTAATTTCCACCACAGGTCTGTAAATCAACTATGGTTCCGATGTCAGAGCTGAACTCAGCTGGTAGATCTGCTCTCAGCTAGTGATAAGTAGAGCTTGGCTATAGGTCTGAGCTTCAGGTTTTCATCCTCAGTGGGCTAGGAACTACCTGGACACATCCTTTTCATATAAATAAGGAGTCACTTAAGCATCTTCTTCTGCCGTATCTGAACACATTCCATTTAGCAAGTCACAGGACCAGACCCAATACTGACTGAAGGGAAAGGGATGTGTCTGTTAATAGTGTAAAGAAGGGGAATGATTTGCTCAAAAATAATACAAACTATCAGAGGAATTATAAAGAAGAGGCCATTCTAAATCAGAAAAAAATAATGAAAACAAATATAATTGTGGAAAATAATCATGTATATCTATAGCAATAATGAGTCTTGTACAACATTGGCATGGAATTGAGGACATTGGAAAGGTTTCATAAATGGGCCCAGGTATTTTTAAGTAGTGCTTAGACATAGCCGGTGGTAAGTAAATGCTTGAATTTTGAATGAAGAAAAGAATGTACCAGTAGTAACCAATGACTATTTTCATGAAATACAAAATTGATGAATTTTATGTTTTTCTCAAATCTCATCTACTACTTTGAATCAGGGAAACATAATCACTACCTGTGTATGAGTGGCTTAAGAACCTTTACGATTACTCTTTGTTTAGCCATAGCCAGGAGATAAAGAAGGCCCAGTATAATTTTTTTAAGGTATGTTTCCAACTTAGTTTCTGCATCTCTGTTCAGTTCTTTAGTTGTCTTTACCATGGACAGGTGGCTCACATCCTTACTCTGATTATAAGCTTACATGTTACGTTTCTTATTTTGGAGACAGAACTTAGGTAGGGTATAGCCTAATTCTACTTGCTATTGTCAGATCACAGGAATATGAGACTGAATTTCAGTTCAATTCCATCGACCAAATTTCTCCAGGAATATGTGAGAAACGTGTCACAAAAGCACTCAAACTTTTAGGAAAGATGTATTTTAAAGGGATGCAAATACTCATAGAGTGACCTACACTTCTATGATGTGCAGATACACGGAAAGACTTAGCAGATGGCTATATAGCTCTCAAAAGAGTCAGGCATGTTCAAAGGGAAATAAAACTTGCTCTATCAATCTCTTCCAAGATTGATGGGAGCTTCTCATAAGACCTTATAGGATTCTGACCATATCAGGGAGTATTATCAGCAGAGTGGCACCTTTATGGAAACTAGAAGGTAAAAAGAATGTTCTCTTAAATTTTGGAGGTCTGACAGTCTCACAATTACTACAGCCTGGACTTAAGTTTTTAAAATAGAATGTAATATATATATACATACATACATATATATATATTATATACATACACATAAACATGTATATAATTTATAGCATTATGAGACTAAAGAGAAAAATATCCCGATCAAGTCAATAGTTATAGAAATAAAAACAACTTTTAATAAAAGCCTACATTTACTCATCATTAAAATACTTAGTCAATAGAAATACAAGGGGACATTTTAAATATAAATTTTTTTAATTATAGCAAGCATCTCACTTGATTTGGAAGTGGAAAGCATTTACCCTGAGATAGGAAACAACTTATCGTCACCACTTCAACTTAATATCAGAAACCGGAGCCTGCACAGTAGTATCCACAGATGGATTTCTTGCCATACATAGTACACAAAAAATTAACTCTTGATATACTAAAGATATAAGTTCATAAGATGAAATCAAGACCTCATTGTAAGAAATAATTTTATAAAGAACATCCAAGAAAAATAACCATATTAATTATTCTACACGTCAAATATGACTTTTTTTCAACAGACACTTATAAGTGAAAACTGAAGCTAGGAAGAGTTTATTCATATTATAAGCAAATAATAAGGATTAAATTTAAGATAATTTTAAGAACACATGTAAGTAAATATAAACAAAAAATGGAAATATGGGAGCAAGCAATTTAAATAAAATAGAAAAAAATCCAAAAGTCCAGTAAATATATGATAGCATATAAATATCTTTAATAAACTATGTTAGTACATCATTTCACAACCATAAGTTTGGCACACATTGAAAGTCTGAGACTATAAACCTTTGGGAAAGATTTGGGGAAACTGAAATTATTATTAATACACTTCTATGGAAATTAAGTTCATTCAGCCCTTTTAAAAATGCAATTTGTAATTATCTGGTGATGGTCACACCTAGTGAAACAGTAATTTCATTCTTATGTAGCACCTTTACATTCTCCTGAACAAATTCACCAAGAGACAGAGAAGCAAAGATTGTTAATACTAAAGCACAGGATTCAGGCTTACAGATCCATCAACTACATAATGGAGAAGTAAATTATGGTATATTATAGTAATGAGTAATGCAATATCATAGAGCAGACAAAATGAATAAATTAAATTATGTACAGCAACATAAGTGAATTTTGGGTATTTAATGTCGAGCAGAAATATACAAGTTTCAGACATATGCAATATAAATTCAGCAATATAAAATTCAAAACCATGCAACAGGAATCACTATGTTATTTAAAGATACAAACATGAAATTATAAAAAAGATACTGATAAGCAAAAAAAATTTTTAAAAAGATTAATCTGAAAAGGGAGAGCTATGGAAGGAATTGATGAGAGGCACCAGCCAATGATAATGTTCATTTCGGAACTGAATGGTTCTTTACATAGTTGTATTGTGATTCTTTCTCTCATATATATGTATTTTGTAAGGTCTATTTTGAATCTACTCAACATTTAATAGAACATTTTAGGTAAACAAGGAAATACAGAATGTATGTATATATACATTTTTTTATTTGGCCCCAACCTTGTGAAGTCTAAAATTTCATTTCCATTATTATCATCCTGATGTTTTTGAAACCTGTTATTTTTTTCAAAATGAAAATTATAAAGCTAAAATTTCAGTTTCACTCAGAAACTGAGGTTCAGGCTTTTTTAGTTTAAGAAAAAATACAAATTTGTTTTAATGATGTAATATTATTAAGAAAGTTTGATAACTTCAAAATACAAAATTTTTAAGTAACTTTGAATACTGAAAAAATGCAATATTCATATTTTCCTTCAATAATTATTAGGGTTCTAATATGTTCTAATCACTGAAAATGCAATGTTGATCAACACTTGGTTCCTGCTTGATGTGGTGGCTCATGCCTGTAAGGCCAAGGCAGGTGGATCACCTGTGCTCAGGAGTTCAAGACCAGCCTGTGCAAGTGTGACACCCTGTCTCTATTAAAAATAGAAAAACTAGTTGGGAGTTGTGGTGGGTCCCTATAGATCCAGCTAGTAGGGCATCCAAGGAGAGAAGATCACTTAGGCCCAAAAGTTTGAGGTTGCTGTGAGCTATGACACCATGGCACTCTACCCAGGGCAATAGAGTAAGACTCTGTCTTATAAAAATGAATCACATAAGCAAGAATAGAATCAGTTAGCAGGAGGGAAAGATACCATGATGAAATGGTGGGACCTTGATATCAAGCACAGTTTCAAAACAATGGCTGACCACTTACCAAGAAGTAGGAGTTGGTTTTGATGTCAGAAGAAAAGTGACTTGTGACCAGCTAGGGTCCTAGAGAGTAAACTGAGGGTTTGGGACATGTTTTTTCCCAACAGACTTGAAAACTTGGAAGAACCAGATGCCCCCCACCCCAAATTAAAGGATTTTCTCCTGGTATACAGGACACTCTATAGAGAATGATATCCTTGAGAATGATGGAGCTACTGAGGATAATGACTTTTCATGTAGAAAAGACAGAGTGATGAACTTTGCAATCAACAAAATAGCCAGGATTCTTGTTTGCCATGGCATTGATTCTGTGCTGGAATTATTTTGTATCCTCTACAAAGAGAAAATTTAGAATAATTAAATGAGAAGATGAAGAAAGCTAGAAAAAAAGTAAAATCAAATTATTGTGAAGGGGAGGTGAAAGATCTTAAAATCAATGTTGAATTGGCTTGGCAAGATGAAATCCCACAGGTGACTAATATCTACACTTTGGCCAAAGTCAAATCCTTTGAATTGATTCATTGATTTCAAGGAGAGTAAAGGGCTATCCTCCTCCTACAAAACAAACTGGTGTAATTATATTCACTTAATCCATTCTTGCCTGCTCGTCAGCCTACTGGGACAAACAGAATCACCATTGGAAGTCATTATCAGGATGTGCAAACCGTGTTACTCAGCTCAGACAATATTACTCTACTTCCAGGAGCAGTCTACTTTTTAAACATATATAACAGATATACGCTTGAGTGTACTCTCACAATTACCTGTAAATATACACTTTGCTCATTCTTTGTATCTGGCGATATACAGGTGGTCATAGAAACACCTATGGAAGGAAGTTGCTGCTTTATGAATTGGCCTCAGGGAATCTACTAAAAAGATGCACGTAATGGGGCTTCATGATCCATGCTGTTTGGTTATAAGTCCCAGGGGAGACTATATTGTATCATTATTTCATAATAAATATCAGAAACTTTGGGAAAGAATGGGGAACTTCTTAATGTTGAGGGAGAGATGCAAAGAAGCAAAATGTGAGAAGTGTGGCCAAAAAGATTGACCAGCAGTTCCATGGTAGATTCAAGGTGGCAGTTAGCATAAAGAAAACTACTGTACAGTCAAAGCAGCTTAGAGGATTATGAGCCTATGAAATCACACTAAGCAGAAACTGCAAAAAACAAAAGACCACCAAGCCATTTGTAAAGCTGCAAGGTAAGAGTTTTCTCTGTCCATCAACCCCATGATGACATATGGTGATATCTCACCTTCAGCTTATGTATTAGAGATTTTTGAAAGGGATAAAGTTGAACAAGCTGAAAGACTTGCTACTTGGGCTAGTTGTCTCCTGAATGACTAAAGAATTCATTCAGCTTGGCACTGATGTTGAACTTCTAAATAGTGCTTCTCGTTCCTCTTCAAGATTCACTTTGGCCAGAACACTAGCAATCAAATGCTTGTGACAGTGATAGAAAAATTAAAAGAAACAAGTGTTTCAAAGTCAGCTGAGTCCAGGTTTATTGGCTTCAATATCAGATCTTGATTATCTCAAAAGAGGTGTAAAGCAAAAAGTGAAGTTATGTTTGTTTTTTGCTGTTGCTACTACCCACTTGAAAGAGAAGAAGAGGATAGAATGGCTGAATGCATAAGAAAAACCAGACATGATCTAACAAACACCTTACTGGTAAAGACATATGTATTGAAAGTAAAGGATGGAAAAAGGAATTCCATTTACACAGAAACCAAAAGTGAATAGTAGCTATAGCTAAATCAGATGAAACAGACTTTAAATCAAAAATAGTAAACCAATAAAAAAAAGACAGAGAAGGACATTATATTATGATAAAGGGATCAATGCAGCAAGAATATACAACAATTCTAAATAGTAGATCCTCTGTATGTTGACCACCCAAGAAGGGACTGTCAACATACAGAGGTGGTCAATATAAGGAACTAGGTCTACTGTACTGATATGTATATGTGGTGCATGTCTAGTCTATGAAAATAAGGTCAACTTCAGGAGGTGGTCAATGTGGAGGTGGTCAACTATGGGGGCTCTACAGTGTATATGCACCCAATGCTAGAGCACCCAGATTTCTAAAGCAAGTATTACCAGATCTAAACAGAAAGATAGACTGCAACACAATAGCAAGGAACTTCAATATCCCACTCTTAACTTTAAATAGATCATCTAGACAGAAAAAAAAAAAAGCAAAGAAACATACTTTGCACTGGACTTTAGACCCAATGGACTTAAAAGACATTTACAGAACATTCTATCCAATGAACTGCAGAATGTACATTGTTTTCTTTGGCACACGGAATATTCTCCAGTATGAACCATGTGTTAGGTCACAAAACAAGTCTCAACAAACTTTAAAAACTCAAAATCAAATCAAGTATCTTCTCAGACTACAATAGAATAAAACTCAAAATAAATATCAGGACTCTGGAAACCATCCAAGTATTCTATTTATAACGAACTGGACTCAGCACACAGATTTTGCACACTATTTGGTATTCTTTTCAATTATTCCCACAGATAAAATCTCCAGGCAATATAGAACCAATTATGGTGTTCCCTATTTTCCACGGATTCTTGAGTCTTTGGATATCAAGCCTTCATATAAACACTTAAGGTGTCCAAGGCTTTTAGGTATTTAATCTATACAATTCCATTCACCCTCAGAGTAGCCCTGTGAGAGAAGTACTACTCTTACCTACATAATACAAACTCTAAGGTTCAGAAAGTTGAACACAGAATTTAGATGGTATATCTGCCTTAAGGAATGAAAACAAAAAATAAACAAATAAATAAACCCCAAAGCAACAAAGAAACAAAAAAAGGAAATGAAAACAAAGGTATTACAAAATATCAAGTGGTGATTAAAATAATGGTCCCGGTAAATAAAGTAATAAAGTAGATCATTTTAAAGCCAAAGTCAAAAACAAAATGATTCTTAATGATAAAATGGAAATACAAAATTGAAAATAAAGTTATATTCCCTATTTACCTCATATAAAAAATATCATAGCTGCCCATCTGGTCTCCATTTTCCATTTAGAACCAGTTATCCCATACCAATTTCATATTAGAGTTAGTATTTAAAAGGAGAAAACATCATTGATATTATTGAAATGACAAACAGTAAGAACTGCTAAAATTGACTAAAACATCATTACTAATCTAATAATCATTAGATTAACTCAAAAATTTACTAGCCTAACATTTTATTAAATATTAAAAAAATTCCTATAATTACTAGCCTAACATTTTATTTAATATATAAAAAATAACAAAGTTATATAAGTGGTCACAAAATTCCAGAAAGAAAGGTGGAAAGACTTATTAAAATAATATTAATAAGTAGATGTTTCCACTTTCATTCTCAATACCTTCTGAGTAATACTTCTTTGAATATCTTTAAATAACTTGGAAAGTAAAACAAAAAAAGTTCTGCCAGCATGCCTGATTAAAAGCAAATGACTCCCTTGACAAAACATATTTTGGGGTATCAATTGCTAGAAGCATTCTTTCTCTAATCTAATATAAAAGATTAACTTACTTTCAGAAAATCAATTTTTAATAAAGACAACTAACTATTATCTGAACAAATCCTATGTACTAAGTCTAGTGGATAAGAATATTACTCATTAGTTAATTAGTAGTAATAAGTTTCAAATACAAAAAGAACACCTAAAGCTGTATCAAAGTTTAACAAAATTTAAAATGCCTTACATTATAAACTAATATTTTTAGTATTGAATAGGTATGTCTACTTGGTAAACCCATCAAAGGATTCTGAGGAACTCTGAGCCACACATAGAACTTAGACAAAAGGCCATTTTGAAACCAGTTCTTCAATTAGCTGGGTTTCATCCACCACTATGTGGTATTATTTTTCTTGACACTTACAATTTTTGTTTATAAGGTCCTTTGCTCCTAATACTCTTGATACTGTAAGCAGTTATGTCTTGCACTCTTCCACATGGCACAGGTTTTGGTCAAAATGTTACCTGAGTAATAGAACCCCATGTGGTTCCCAGACTGCTCACATCTGCAAATTCTCTGTGCATTTCTCTCTTAGCAACTCTGTCTCATTCTTTTCCTTGCCTGGCAGGTACAACAAAACATTTGAAATACCATGCCTCTGGGATTTCTATTTCAAGATTATATGGTTCAACATAAACTTTCTGGAAGATATTTCTAGACTTTTAATAATCTTATGTGAAATGTATTCTATCTTAATTTCATATAATTACTTAGCATGACAACATTTTATTGACTAGATTATTAACTACTTCAATATTGAGGCACATGCGCTCCTTGAAAAACAATACATAGTGAGAAGCATTACCTTAACAGTATACAAAAGCATGGCAGAAATATACAACACATGTTCTGAAAATGTCTCAGAGCTCTTCTAGTTTCAACTCTAACAAGTAAAGATCTTGGAATCCTTCACTTCCATCCTAACAATAAAAAATGTTGGGCAAACTAAAAATTGATTACTTTGCTTAGACCCATCAGAGAACTGAGGCCATGGGCCAAATGTCATTACAATGGGAAATTTGCTTACAAATTTGCATTACAAATTGGACTTTAAGAAACATATGGTGATTTTGGTTAAATTGATGGAGGTTGAACATGGACTAGCATGGGGTGGGGCTGCAGTCTTTAAAAGAAGTCTCGCTTTGGTGGGCTTTCCCTTCAAAAACACTTCTAGGTTCTCATTGCAAGAATCCAAGAAATATCCCTTGTGTCTGTGGCAGAATAAGAAAGATGAATTATCATGAAACACCCCCAAAGCCCTCTCTAGATGACAACCTACGTCCCAAAGGAAAGACCTTTGCCGAACTCCATCTCAGGGGAGAGAAAGGGATTTCTATCTACTGCCATCGCCTCCTACCTTCCTGTCTCATCTAAGGGAGAAAAATACTGTCAACAGGGACAGACCCTTAAGAATATAAATTAGAAGTGTTTCAGATTGTGTGTGAAAACCCCACACTGTACCCCAGAAGTGCATTAATGTACATAGTTACCATTCAATTAAAAAAAAAAAGAATATAAATTAGAAATCCTACAGACAAGGAAGGGAATAGGGGACAAGGTTTAAAAATAAATCTGTAAGATTCGGGGCAGCGCCTGTGGCTCAGTGACTAGGGTACCGTCCCCATATACCCAGGGTGGTGGGTTTGAACCTGGCTCTGGCCAAACTGCAACGACAACAAATATAGCCAGGCATTGTGGCAGGTGCCTGTAGTCCTAGCTACTTGGGAGGCTGAGGCAAGAGAATCACCTAAGCCCAAGAGCTGGAGGTTGCTGTGAGCTGTGATGTAACAGCACTCTACTGAGGTTGACAAAGTGAGACTCTGTCTCTAAAAAAAAATAAGTAAATCTGTAAGATTCGAGGAGAGTCAGAAATACTTGTAAAGGCCATAGCCTGATGCCTAGTCCCTGTAAAAGATTGAGATTTAGTCTAAATGTTATAGATGGGCCCTGTCCCCGAACCTTACCATCATAGAAAAAGTGCTACAACATAAAAGCAGGAATGACAACTGAAAGTGATGCACAGCAAGGATTCTCTGAGGAGCAATAGACAGAGAAGCTCCCAGGGTGAGAAGAAAGACAAAAACAAGGACACTGGAGAAGGACTAGGAAGTCTTCACTAGCCAGGGCTGCAACATTAAACACAGTCTGACCTAACAAATTAGCATAATTCTCTCACTAAAGGACCACTTACTTTACTCCCTATTACCCAATACATGTCCAGCTGTTAACAAAAATTTACAAGTAAGCAAAGGGCAAGAAAAACAATCCAAAAAAAACAAAAACAAAAACCCAACAAAATCATGTGAACTAGACTCAGATATAACACACATAATGGAATTGTTAGAATATATAAAATAATTATGATTAACATTTTAAACGCTTATAATGCAGTTTCCAATATCACCCTCAAGATGAGTAATTTTTTACAGAGACTCAGAGACCTCGGAAAAAGTTGTTAAGATTCACAAAGTAATGAGTGAATATAGATATAGATTGAAATCAGCAAATGAAAAGGTACAAGAGGCCAAGTCCAAGAGAAAACAGCCGTAAGCTTCTAGTAATTCTCCCAGTAATAATGTGTGAGCATGTGTGGGGAAAGTGGCCAACCAGGGAATCCCCCAAAACCTTGATGTCTTCTTGAGATTTTATTAGAAGTCAGTAGAGTGGGATGAAGAACCAAAGAGACTTTTCCTAACTACTTGAATTCCAGAACCCCCTCTGAAATATACTACACATGTATGTTAGAGCACCAGTTGCTAGCAAGGATGCAAAGAAACAGAAACTTTCATATTTATTAATATCTATTAAATCAAGAATATAGCTAACAGTGAGCCCTAAATATTCATTAGCTGTCAAACACAAGATCTGTGTAATATATAGCACCTTCCTTACTCATCATAGCCTCTTTTTAAAAAGTTATTTGAGTTTATAAATACATATATGATATAAAATACTTGCATCAAAAATTTTATTTTGATTTACGAAAAGTATTGTGCCTCAAAATTTCTTTAATTTCAGTAAGAATTATTTAAAGAATAAACTTTAGCTCTTAACCATTTTTTTAACATTTTTTTATTTTATGTTATTTTATTTTATCTTATTTTTGCAGGGTATTTTTTTGGCGAGGGCCAGGTTTGAACCCACCACCTCTGGTATATGGGGCCAGGGCCAGCGCCCTACACCTTTGAGCCACAGGTGCCACCCAGCTCTTAACCTTTTAATACATTAATACTCAGTTACTGGCTGAGCATTTAAAGTTTAAAACAATAAACTGTAGCACTTAATCTTTTACTAACTTAATGTTACTAGTTAAAATCCAATAAGATTATTTGGCACAAAAGGAGTCCAAAATTAATTGACTAATGACCATATTAATTATGTGAACATAATCATTTGTTCTATACAAGCATCTAAATATTGGTTTTCTGTTTTATAAATGATAGTTGTCTGAGGCTCCCTCCTTTTCAAAGAAACGTGTAATAGAAGAGAATAGCACTGTGACAATTTATTAGGCAATTTGGTAATAGTCTTTCTGTGGTGATAGTTGTGGTTGAATATAGCTATTGTCAGAGTTTCTCACTCCTCCAAAAACTGCTGAACAGTCATTGAAAAATACAACCTTCAAGTCATGTAGCAGTTTTATGGTAAAATAAATTGGAAATGTCCTAAACATAAGAAATGTTGCTCTTTGAAAGATGTGTTTTAAAAATAACACCAGAATAAAAGCATTAAACACTATAAATTTTTTATTTTGTATGGATTTGAACAGCAATCGATGATAGGCTAAATTGAATCTACAGGGAGTAAAAAATGATGATTTTTCCTACCATCTCACCATATTTTTTTGTAAAGAAAATGGAAATGGAAAGCTCCTGCCATTTTTTAATTATGAAAATGATGTCGTGATTTTATTGTGTTCAATACATTATGCATTACTATCATTACTGCCTTACGTTAATTTGGCCCAATTTAACCAGTAGATGTCCCTTCAAGCTGGCTATTTGCCTTTTGCTATGATTCTATCAATTCTATCAATCATAGAACATTGAACATTTTCTTGCTTTTTATAATAATAAGATGTAATTGTTTTCTGTGTATTTTACCTGCCCTAGCACTGGAAGCTGTTAATTACATAAAATTTTCTGTTTAATTTTAATGAGAAAAATATTTAGAAACTAAAATTTGACCTCTAGTTGAGTAAAGCTAGAAAATCAAATCACGAATTACTGAGACTATCACTTCAAATCCAACATTCTGAGTCCTCCCCAGCTTGCCCTCATTCAGTATTGATTCTTCCCATGTCCCACTGTGAAATTTCTACTTATGAATATTTTTAATATACTTATGTATTTTATTATAGTTTTTTTAAAGATAAATTTATAATTACACAACTAATATCTACAAGAGCAAAACTGTAATACTGTGTAAAGTTCAAAAATTTATTTACAGTTTTTTTAGCCTCTACAGTTTATCTCATTAAAACTTTACAGCAGGCATCCTCAAAATGTGGTCCACCTAGGACATTTATCTGGCCTGCCAGGTGTTTTTGCTGCCCCTGCCTGTCCTGCTTTAGCAGCCAACTCGTCCTGGGTCCCGCTGTCCGGCCCTCCAACAGTCTGAGGGACAGTGAACTGGCCCCCTGTTTAAAAAGTTTGAGGACCCCTGCTTTACAGTCATAGTCCAATACTTCCAATATTTATTGAATTAGGGTTATTAGATGATGCCAGAAAAAAGGAGTTTATTTATTCCTGCAAAATAAAAATTTATATACAAGAGTTGAAGGCGTGATTTCTAGAGTCAGACTGCGGAGTGTAGATCCTTCTTCATTCACTCAAACGGTTGTGAGTTATATCACTTAACTTCCTTGAGTCGATTTTTCTCATCTTTAAAATGAAGATAATAAAAATACCAAACTCCTACGCTTATTACCCTGATAATAAGTGAATAATGTACAGCCTTCAAACAGTACCTGACACATAGTATTAACAATTAGCAATCTGTGTCATAAAGTGCATTGTTATCAACCAAAACCAACCAACGTGATTTTCCAATTCTCTGATTTTTATTGTGACCTCTTCTGGCGTATGAAACATTTGGCAGTTCAAAATATTTTCTGAATCTAACATAATGACACACAGTGTGGAGAGGCTCCAAATATGCATTGTAATGATGAATTAATTGTACATTTGCCAAGATGGTATTTAATTTTATGTCCCTTAAGGACAGATTATGTGCAATATGCACAATAGTTTTCAATAGTAGTCTTTAATTTAAGTCAATTAAGAACTAAGTTTATAAATTTGACTCTAATAACCAAATCAGTTTCACCAAGTTCAATATCTGAAAGACTTCTTTTATAGAAAAGACTTAAAAAATGCTGTAAGATCTGGTAAGAATAAACCAAATTCTAACGTGTGAGTTATATGTAGTTTATTATTTGAACATATAAAATTAATTATCAATATCACAAAGAAGAAAATAACTGTGTAAGTCCAAAACTTTATCTCTCTGTATGTAATCAATATAAAATTATTTAAACCTTTGACTCTCTTTTTCATATTAAGTATTCAAATCCCAGTGTGTATTTCGTACTTCATACACATCTCTGTTTGCACTGACCACATTGCAAGCATGGCTAGCCACATGTGACTAGTGGCTACCACGTTGGACAGTACAGAATTAGTGTCTTAAATTTATTTATGTTCTTGTTCAAAATTAAGCCTGTAAGCATTTTTTTTCTGTTTCTTTGCTTGCTTGTTCTGCCTATTAATATTTGCTGAAGTTTTTTCTTTGTTTTAGACCAAAAACTCTGATTCAAGGTAGTCAGCTGCTTTACAGTTAATGAAATCAATTTTCTTTTGCTAAAGTTTTTTTTTCCCCATATTTGAGGATCCCATCCTACTTTTGTGCTTCTCCTTTGTGAATATTGTAATCTCTGTAATTTAATTATTTTATCTGCATATTTTGTAAAGAAATGACTTAAAAAATATTAGTAGAAAAATAATGTCCCAATTTTGAAATAACCAAGAAAGTACTTCTAAATGATACTCTTAAATATCTCCTGAAAGAATTAATTGGAATTATCTTATTCACTTCCCTGGAAGAATAAATTTGATTAAATATAAGCATATTTAACTTTCAAAATGCAAATTATTGACTTTATTCCTAATGTATTCAGAAAAATTAATGTTTACTTTTGAACAGTGGTTTTTGTTACTTATTCAACTCAACTGTACAGTTTGCTACTATAATTAGTCAGCATAACATCACTCATTAGAGGCTACCAGACCCACTGGAGCAGTTGTTTGTAAACTTTTTAATAATGGATTGTTTTCCTCCCAACAAATTTTTAAAAGACATAACCTAATTTTACTGAAGTGGGAAAACAGATTCTCAACTCACTTTCTCTTATTTCTTTCTTCTGAGACTTCAGAGAAACAACCATAGAATAAGTAACAAAACTTTGGTAGTAAATCCTTACCTAATAATCAATAATTACACTGAAGGTAAATGGACTAAACCCTCTGTCAAAAGACAGAGAGAGGCTGAATAGATAAAGAAACAGAAGCCAACTATAAACTTACAAGAAACACACTAAAAAGATACACATAGACTGAAAGTGAAGGGGTGGGAAAGGACATTCCATGCAACTAGAAACAAATTTTTTTTAAGAAGCAGGAGTAGCTATTAATAGATTGTAAAAGATTAAAATAAACCAGTCAAAAATCATAAAAAGAGACAAATAAGGCCAATATCTAATGATACAGGAATTAAATATGTACTCAAGACAGGGGCACCCAAGTATATAAAGAAAAATATTAATAGATATAAAGGGAAAGACAGATTATAATACAGTGACAGTGGGAGACTTCATTACCTCACTCTCAGTAAGGGACCGATCATCCATGCAGAAAATCAACAAAGAAATGTCTGAGTTAAACAACACACTAGATCAAATATGCCTAACTTGACATTAATGGGATATTTTACCCAACTGTTGTAGAATACACATTCTCTTCATCAGCAAATAAACATTACCCCAAACAGAACATATATTAGAACACAGAACAAGTCTCAACAAATTCAAAATAGTTGAAATTATATCAAGTAATTTTTCTGACCACAGTGGAATAAAGATAGAAAGTGATAACAGTATGAACCTTGGAGACTATACAAACACGGAAATTATACAATATGTCTGTAAACGATCAATTAAGAAGTAAAAAAGTAAATTAAAAATTCTTGAAATGAATGAAAATAAAAATACAACATACCAAAATCTATGGAGTAAAGCAAAATTAGTGGTAAAAGGGAATTCTGTATCAATGAACACCTACAGACAAATAGTGGAAGACTTTAAGTAACCTAATAATGTACCTCAAGTAACTAGAAAAGCAATAACAAGACAAACCCAAATTTATAAAAAGAAACAAATAATGCAAATCAGAGTAGAAATAAATGAAATTAAGATTTAAAAATACAAAAGACTAACAGGATTAAAAGTTTATTTTTTTCAAAAAATTAACAAAACTTAGGCTAGTCTAAGGCTTCAATGGTGGCACTGTGGGAGGCTGAGGTATGAGGATGGCTTAAGGTTATGAGTGTGAGGTCACAGTGAACTGCAATCAGGGCTCCAGCCTGGGCAACAAAGTGAGTCACTGTCTCTCAAGGAAAAAAAAAGGCAATAAAGGAAATATTTGACAAGTCCAAACCCATGGCTAATATCATATTAAATGAAAACCTTTCTTATAAGATCTGAAATAAGATACTTTTATCCAAGATAATAATAGAAGTCCTAGCCAGAGCAATCAGTCAAGAGAAAGAAAGAAAAGGCATTTAAATTAGAAAGGGAGAAAATATCATATCTTTGCTCACAGATGGCATAATCATATATTTAGAAAACCCTAAAAACTCTACCAAAAATTCATTAAAACTGATAAATAAATCCACTAAAGTTGCAAGATACAACAATATCATACCAAAATGAATAGCACATATATGTGCAAACAGCCAGCAATCTGAAAAGAAATCAAAAAAGCAATCCTATTTACAATAGCTACAGAAATATAAAATAGCTGGAATAAATTTAGCCGAAGACATGAACACTGTCCACAAGGAAAACTACAAGACACTGATGAAAGAAACTGAAAAGCATATAAAAATGGAAAAATATTTCTAGGTCATAAATTAGAGAATTAATATCTTCAAATATATTTATGATAATAAATCCATTTACATATTCAATGCAGTTCTAATAAAAATACCAATAACATTGTTCACAAAATAGAAAAAAACTTCAAAATATATATGAGCCAAAAAAGACAACAAATAACCAAGGATCTTGCACAGAAGGAATAAAGCTAAAGTCATCACATTACCTAATTTCAAATTATATTACATGCCTACAATAACCAAAATATAATGGTACTATCATAAAAACAGACAGATAGACCAATGGGACAGATTAGAGAAACATAATCTATGCATTTATGGTCACCTACTTTTTTTGTTTTGTTTTGAGACAGAGTCTCAAACTGTCACCCTGGGTAGACTGTGGTGGCATCACAGCTCACAGCAACCTCAAACTTTTGGGCTTAAGTGATTATCTTGCCTCAGCCTCCCAAGTGACTGAGACTGTAGGCACCCGCCACAATGCCCTGCTATTTTTTGGTTGTTGTTGTTGTAGTTGTCATTGTTGCTTTTAGCTAGCCAGGGCTGGGTTCGAACCCACTAGCCTATACGTGTATGTGGCTGGAGCTCTACCCACTGACCTATGGGCAGAAAAAACAGTGTGTTTAATAAATGGTGCCAAGAAACTTGGATAAACATATGCAGAAGAAAGAAACTAGATTTATATCTCTCACCACATGCAAATTCAAGTAAAAATGAATTTAAATATAAGACTTAAAACTATAAAACTACTAGAAGAAAACTTTAGGGAAGCACTCCAGGACATTGGTCTGGCAAAGACTTTTTGAGTAAAGCCTAGTAAACAGAAATAAAAATAGGTGAGAGAGCACATTCCTTCCCAATAAAGAAAATAATCAAAAAAGTGAAGAGACAACCCATAGAATGGGGAAAAATATTTGCTCACTACCCATTTGACAATAGATTGCTAACCAGAGTACATAGCTCAAACAACTCTATAGCAAACAAACAAACAAACCAAAAACAAATGATTCAATTAAAAATGGCCAAAAGATACAAACAAACCCCTCTCCAAAGAAGAAATACAAATGGACAATAGGGATATGAAAACAGTGGTCACCATCACTAATCATCAGAGATGCAAATCAAAACTAGTATAAGATATCATCTCACACCAGTTAAGATGACTTTTATACAAAATACAGGCAATAACAGATTCTGGCGAGGATGTGGAGAAAGGGGAACCATTGTTCTGTGTTGGTGGGAATGCAAATTAGTATATCTTCTATGGGAAACAGTATAGAAGTTCCTCAAAAACTAAAAATAGAACTACCATATGATCCAGCAATCCCACTGCTAGGTATGTATTCAAAAGAAAGGGAGTCAATAAAGCTGCATTCTCATGTTTATTGCAGTGATATTCAGTGTGGTTCTCAGTGGGTGACTGGATAAAGAAAATGTGGTGTATATATACATGAGAGAGTATTACCCAACCATAAAAAGAATGAGATCCTGTCATTTACAGCAATATGGATGGAACTGAAGTCATTATATTAAGTGAAAGAAGTCAGAAACAGAAAGACAAATAGCACATGTTCCCACTCCTACGTGGAGGCTAAGAGTGGATCTCATGAAGAGAGAGAGTGGTGTTTACCAGCAGCCTTGAAGGGTAAGGAGTGGAGAGGTAGAAGAGAGATTGATCAATGAGTACAGAAATAAAGATGTAAGAAATAAATGAGACCCAATGTTCCATAAATTACTAGAATGACTATATTAAACAATAATTTATTATATATTTAAACATGGCTAGAAGAGAATAATTTGAATGTTTACAGCATAAAGAAAATTTAAATATTTAAGGTGGTAGCCCAATTACTTTGTTTTGATTTAACCCATCATATGAATATATCAAACTGTCATATGTAATCTGAAAATATGGAAATCCATTATGATTCAATAAAAATTAATTACTTAATAACAAAAGTTATATTATGGTCTAGGTCCCTTCTTTTTATTATGTCTATAATGTTGTAGGATTTGCATTTACAAACACTTTTCTTTCTTTTTTTTTGAGACAGAGCCTCAAGCTGTTCTCCTGGGTAGAGTGCTGTGGCATCACAGCTCACAGCAACCTCTTCTCCTGGGTTCAAGTGAGTTTCCTGACTCAGCCTCCCAAGTAGCTGGGACCACAGGCACCCGCCACAGTGCCCAGCTATTTTTTGGCTGCAGCCATCATTGTTGTTTGGCGGGCCCAGGCTGGATTCGAACCTGCCACCTTAGGTGTATGTGGCTGGCGCCTTAGCCACTTGAGTCACAGGTGCCGAGCCTACAGTTTTCTCATTGTCATCCTGAACATGTAGCATAATTATACCGTCATATACTTTATACTTTATACTCACCATTACAAATGATAAAAAAGTTTCTGTTATGATTACTCAAATTCCTAAAGTAATTATTAAGAAGGTTTTTATAAATAGTTGATAAGAACTTATCACTTAATTTCTTGTATGTTCATAATTGCCTATAGTCTTCATCGTTTGTCTGAATATGAAATCTTTGAATATCTTTCATAAATTGCTTTACTGTATTTCCCTATGAAATGCTTTTCATAAATATTTACAAGTGCCTTTTTCCCATTTATAAAATTTTTTTCTCTGGTTGCCAAGTTCCTTTTGAAAAATCTATGACTTTACTCTGTTTTATGGGTTAAGCTTTGTTGATCATTCTCAGCTGAAATTCCCTTATAATACAACTCTTCCAATACATAGGTTTAAGTAACATTTTGTCTCAGATATGTTTAACCACAGTTATTAGTATTTGTTCTATTAAATTTCTTTTTCTTTTTTTTTTTTTTTTGCTTTACTTTTCACAAGATCTTGGGTATTCTTTGCATGTCTACTTTTTCTAATTTTCTCTTAAAGAAATTTTTTTCACTTTTTATTTCACTTTCCTTTAAAGACATTGTCATGGGTTAACAATAATTTCTTCCTTTTAAACCCATAAATGTAATTCAGATTTCACAATGAAGAATTAGGTAGAAAAATAAGTTGGAAAGAGGGCAATTATTTACATATGTGTCTATATCACCCCACACATCATCTTTCCTATTTTCCCCACAATATCTCAACAATCGATCTAATCCTGAACCCCCTTGGTAGTCGCATATTATAAGTTATAACATGCATTGATTAGTTGGGCAGGCCAACCTTTTAGTTTCTTACCACCCTCCATGTAGTGAACAGCTGTTTCAATTGCCCATTCAAATTTTCAAATTTTTCCAACATTTTGTGTATGACAAAATGGACTATGACTCAGTCTATTGTTCCATACAACTGCCATAAAAACATTGCCCTTTAGATGATAAAAATCCACACTATTTCATTATTGTTATAATCTGATGCCATTAATTCTGCCCATTGAGTGAATTTATCATTTCCCTCTCATTTGTGTGTAACCATTAACCACTGAAACACCTGTAAACTGTGTTGTATTTTGGCATTCTCAGACAGCTGTTGAAAGAGGCCTATGTAGCCAAAGGTTTAGGCAATTCCTCAAAAAGATGTAACGTAAGACCCAAAGACATAGCAGCTACATGTTCATTTATGTGATTGCTACCCTCAGTGGTTTCCCTTTTTGCACATTTTTGAATATACTGTTTCCGCGCAATGAGGAAAGTCTCCATGTGCACAGTACTTCTCTGTCAGTTGCAATGATGATTAAATATAACCCAGGCTGTGATGGGTATTTCAGGTCTCAGAATAACTATGCCATTCAGCAACAGAAGCAGTTTCAATTAAAGTCCAATAACTAGCTGTCCTTTCAAATTACTTTTTCCTGGTACCTTTGAAAATAGGGGTTAGTAAAATTTCCGGATATTGTATGTATTTTCTTCAGAAACTAAAAAATAAAATCAACGTTTCTGCTTCTTTTTTTGACTTTGGGTCTGACGAATGCAGTAACTTATTTTCGGTTGTTTAAGGGAAGTCTCCAGTTGTTTACGTGCAAATGGACCTCAGAATTTTCTTATTTGTTCTAAGTCCTATAATTTGGTCAGGTTAATTAACCATCTTGTGGTGGTCATATGATTTTCAAGTGTTTCTAATTCAACCCTGGCTTGGTCTCAAATTGAGATATCAAAATTGTGGCATCAATAGAATAGGGTTTCTTTAATTTCAACTGAATCAAATCGAACTCTCTTCTCCCCAAGTTTTGGCAATCAGAATTTAAATATCCTTGTGAAAGCTAAAAAGTGTACATCAGAGACCATCCACATGAATGAATTATTGATATCATGTTGGCACAGCTAATGCAGTGTGAAACATTACTCTATTTGGTTTTCCATAAACTTTTGCTAACCTCCAGTATCAGTATCTCCTCTTACCAGAGATATTAGACCAGGAGTTGGTGGTACTAATATCTTAGTAAAATACAGTGGATCTTAAATTACAATAAAATTTCTTTATGGCTCCTATGTATTCTCCATTGTTTTAACTTAACCACTGAGTGGGTTTAGAGAGTTGTTAAGATTTTGAGATAGCATGCCCGTTTAAAACCGGATGAAGAGCAAATGTGCATAATATCTTGATTCCAATGGTGGAAGGGAAGCTTCTCCCCTTCAATATTGAATTTATTCCAATAATATTCTAGTAAGTATGAGGCAATGGTCATAGATAACTTTCATTTATAAATTCCTATTATGAGCCATCCTTTTACCTGAAAGCTTTAGGTTGTTGAATCACTATATCCTGCTTATTTCATTATATAAACTTTTAATTTTTTGTTTTCAGGTTTAAGTATGACAGTATATTTGGCATTAGTGTCCAGCAATGTTAATAAATTTTCTTCACTCCCCGAGGCCATTTTACCTATACAAATGCTGATGAGCTCAAGCCAATTCCACTGACTTATTTGCTCCATCTCTAAGGGATGTGGATTAAGTGATCTTAATCAGTTCCGCCCCAAAAGAGACTTCTGCCTACTTTGAGTTAAATCACCTCTCCATTGATGCTATTTTTTCAGCCATCCAAACAATGATTTATGCAGATGAAGCAATTAGTTTCCTCCAAGCTTGGAAAGACCAATGGGTTCTATAAACCATTGTCTGAGGAGTTAGCTCTATAAATATCCTGTAGCCTTTATAAGTCGCCTTTCTAAGATTTCAGAAAGACAGTCTTGTTTACAGCACAGCAGATAACATTTCTAATGGTCAGATAAAAATCCATACCAACTAAAAGAATACTGACATTGCAAACACTAGGATCAGAATTTTTCCCATTTTTAAAATGATTTATTCAAGCCCACCCCCAAAATTTTTGTACTTGATCTCCCTCAACACAGCTTAAAAAAAGAAAAAAGAGTCTATTAGTCTAATATTTAGAGGTAATTAAAAATCTCTGGATAAAGGATTAATGCCTGCTAAACAGAATGGAAGACATCAATGTGTTGATTAAGAATCTGCCACGTTAGAGTGTAAATTGCAACGATAATTGCCTAAGGTTAAAAGAAATGCATTAAGTAATCCCACTTTTCATACTGTCACTGAAACTTAGGAAGATGGAACAAACAAAAGAGTAAATGTACTTTTCTGTCATTCCAGTATCCTGTCGTCCAGAGCGTTGAGGCCGAGAGGCGAAAGTCTGCAGAGACAGAGAGCTATACACCTTCTCTGCTGGTGGAGAATGGGGTATCGGTGAGACAAAGGAGATAGGGAAGAGAATCATAGCATAAAATCTGTCAAAACAGATCCCCATGGATGGAAATATCAGCATGTGCTTACATATGCATGTATCATTACTGTATAAATTATGTTTGTCCTTGTTCTACTTTACTAATGTATTATATAAATTAAAAAAAATATTACCAGCATTTAAAGGATAAAATAAAAATTCATAACAGTGCTAATATGTCCTCCCACATCCTAATGAATCCTCTCCAGCACTGCATGAAGTCAACGTACCACATGGGAGCCCAATGATACAATGGGGAGATGATAGAGTTACACTTACTTATATTCATTTAGATAAAATAACTCCCCTTTTTAATGTTTTAGAAATGTAGGTACTCCTAGAGATTTAGAAAACTTTTATTTTTCAAGATTTTTCAAACTTACCTACAGCTTTATTTGACTCTAAAATAACTTTGAATCTATAGAGCTTCCACTACTCTGGGAATTTTGTTTTGCATGAATGTGCAAAGAAGGGAACACTTTTACACTGCTGGTGGGACTGCACACAGGGAAGTATGTCAGATCCTCACAGAACTCATACTAGGCCTTCCGTTTGATCCTGCAATCCCATTACTAGGCATCTACCCCAAAGGAAAAAAAAATCATTTTAACATAAGGACATTTGCACTAGACTGTTTATCACAGCTCAATTTACAATCGCCAAAATGTGGAAACAACCCAAATGCCCACCAACCTAGGAATAGATTAACAAGCTGTGGTATATGTACGCCATGGAATACTGTTCAGCCATTAAAAAAGATGGAGAGTTCACATCCTTTGTATTAACCTGGATTGAGGTGGAACATATTCTTCTTAGTAAAGCATCACAAGAATGGAGAAGCAAGAACCCAATGTACTTAATTCTAATATGAAGGTAGTAGATAACCTAATACAATGTGGGGGGTAGGAAAATGAGGGAGTAGAGAGAGGGGAGGTAGGAGGGGAATGAAGGATCACGGTGTATGGCACACCTATTGGGGGTGGGACACAATTATAAGAGGAACTTTACCTAACAAAAGCAATCAGTGTAACTTAATTCTTTGTACCCCCAATGAATTCTATACAATAAAAAAAGAAAACCATAAAAATAATGAGGCTATGAGGTTTATTTCAAAATTAATACAGTTCTCCCACTTTTTAGCACTAAATACCAATTGTGCAAATAATAGATTTTTCTTAAAATATACCTATAAAAATAAGATTGGATTTCTTGCTGAGGGAAAGAGAGAGAGAAACCTCTTGCCCTTGACCACATAATTTTGTAAATATATCACCATTATATATTGGATCACAGTTTACTAGAAATCTTTCATCTTTTTCTGTCAAGAGGTTTGATCCTATTAGAAATCTGTGATTTTCAGATTCATAATGAAGCCATCAAAGGAAATACACTCGTGAGTTTTGTTTATGTGTAAATCTATAAGAATTCTATAAATCAGAGGTGACAGTCAAAATATTTAACTGTTATGGTAATGCAAATTAAATATCAATTAAAATACAAGTAATTTTGAAAGATATTCTCTTTTGTTTGCCTTTTAGAAATTGTTGCATTTTTTTTTGTTTGTTTCACCCTGTTTTACCCTGTGTGATGATTTAATATAGAAAAACCACATTAGCCTCTTCCACAGACTTCTCAATTAAATTGAAGCCAAAGCATGGTGATTAAGACTGTGAACATTGCTGTTGGAACACCTGGATTTTAATTCTCACCCTGACAGTTCAGGTTCAAATTACTTCGCTGTTACTCAGTGTTTATATCCATAAAATAGAGATGTTAACAATAATAATGCCCAGGCATTTCTACTTTGATGTCATTATAAATGTTCCTGAAATACTTTCATTATGGAAAAATGTATATAAATTTCTTGGATCATATTTTTATTTAAACTTTGAAGAAGGAAATATGGAGAATTTTGCAACTGTCTTACAGTAGGTGATGTTTGGTAAAATTTAAAGTCCTAATTGATTGACCAAACTTAGGAGTAATTTAATGTTTTTTGTCTCTTATACATAATATTATTTCCTTATATGGAGTTATACTAACTTAATTCAAATACACCTTGACTTGATTCTTTTTTGTAAACTTTGTGGCATAACAAATCTTTCTAAATCTAAATTTAGTTGCTTTCTAGAAGGAAAAATTTCCTATCATATTATATACAATAGACCCTTCAGAGTTGACCAGGTCCCTACAATGATGACTTCCTTAAGTTGACCTAATTTCCACAGATCGGAAATGCACTACATCAGTGCAAGAGGCCCGGTTCCTTATGTTGACCACCTCTGTATGTTGACCAGTTTGTTATAGTAAATTGTGGTCAATTTACAGAGGTTCTACCAAGTGTATATATACACATATGCACACACATATATATTGTATACACATATATATACTGTATTTATATATACACACATATAGTGCATAGTTTTCCATTCTACATATTTGATTCTCTTCTTTAGAACTTTTTTTTTTGCAGTTTGTGGCCGGGGCTGGGTTTGAACCCGCCACCCCTGGCATATGGGGCTGGCACCCTACTCTTTTGAGCCACAGGTGCTGCCCTTCTTCAGAACTATTTATACATATATCAGATTACCTTTTTTCTTCTGTGGCCATAATTTTCTTTATAATCTTATTAAATTATTTTTACTTTTACCTAAAAAATTGTGTTTGATTCTTTTCGAACCTGCTCTTTATGTTCTGTGTCTTGCAATAACAATCTTTTATTTCTGTACCTCTTGTGATTTTTTTATATTTTTCTTGTGGTTTAATTTAATGACTATTACTCTAATTTTCATTAGCTTCCTCTCATAAATTTTACTGGCTTTTAAAGCTACTTTTTCTTTATCTTAGATTTCTTGATCATGTTTCTTTTCTTCTTTTAATTTTTTATTTTGAATAAAATCTTTGAAGAGATATTTGATGGTGTTTTATTAATTATTTTTTATTTTTGAACATGTGGGGGGGGTGGAAGTTGTTCTTTCTGAGCCAGCTGTTTTCCAAAACAGTGTAAGGTAAAAGTCTAAGTTGTGGTCTTGGTAATAGAAAGGTTGAGTGTAGTTCTATAATTCTATTACCATGAACACTTTCTGATGAATGATCTACTATGGAGTGAGTATGAATTTTTACTACCTTATAATGAAGCTCCCATCTTTAATTTTCATGGTATAATATCTCCTTAAATTTTCTGGGTCCCCTAAAGCAGCCACTGTAAAACAGTTTGACAATTACACTTTACCTTTACTCTACATCCTTCTAAAAAGTGTTCTGGCAAATGACTTGAATTTCCATGTGTTCACTTAATTTTACTACTCCTGCCAACGTTTCTTGTTATGTAGGTCTCAAAAATGCTCACACAGTCCTTTGGAGCAACCAGAATTCAATTCTAAGTGCTATGGTTTGAGATTGTCCCCAGAAAAACGTATGTTGATATTTGATCTCTGATGGGGCAGCACTGGGAGTAGGACCTTGTGGGAAGGGTTTGGGTTATGGGCCAATCCCTTATGAATGGCCTGGTAACAAGTGAGTTTTCCTTCTCTGAGAACTTTTCCAAAGAATTTGTATAAAGCCAGAAGACCCCTAGGGTTTTCTCTCTTCATAATGTGATGACTTCTCTTTCAACTGTGTCTGCCATGTTATGATGTAGCACCAACTCACCAAAAACTAGCGCCATGTCCTTGAACTTCTCAGGCTAAAGACCTGTGATCTAAAATCTTCTTTTCTTTTTTCATAAATTACTCAGTCTGAAATATTCTGTTAGAGCAATACAAAATGGACTAATTGACTAAGGAAAAAATTTTTCATTTCTTTCTTTTGAATATTTCACATATTATAAAAATTTTGATCTCCATCAATTTATTGCCACTTGGCAACCACTCCCCTTGTCCTTAATACAGTATTTGATTGGATGGATCAACTCTGCTCCATTTGTGCTAGTCTGGAATTGAGATTATCCACAAGTTCTATTAAAGAAGCCTTCTTTTCAGTTTTTATTTATTTTTGTTTGTTTCAGAGAGCACAGTAATGGTACCTTTGGACCATCCACTTTAATTAGACAATGTTCATGTTTTATTTTTTAAAATAGTTTTTTTATATGCTCTGTTTGTTTTGTTTTACTTTTCTCTTGAAGATGAACTGATTCTCAATAGAGCAATTTGGGGAAAGAACAATGTATTGAATTGCACTCAGTTGTAGTTTCAACTTTTTATGGGATTCTTTTGTCAACCTTTACATTGTTGGTTTGTTTTTTCTGGAAAGTTAGTATGATAGTGTGACTTAGATTCGAGACTCAAACACCAGATTCTGGGAAAAATTGTACCTTCCACTATTTCTTAGACTTCAGATGGTTATTTAATCTCTCTATGCCTCATTTTTTTAATCCAAAATGATAGTAATATCATCATATAGAATCCTTAGCACATACAAAGAAGTCAGTTAATATAAATAACATGCTTGGAACACTACCTGGAATAAAGTATTCAATAAGTATTAACTATCATTTTTATCAAAATCAGTTTCCATGCTTAGGGGCTAAATTCAATTAACATAGGTATTATATATTTACTCCCCATCTATAGTAAGATTTTATACAAAAGAAGTATAATTAAACATAGTTATCACAATTCTACAGAGCATGAAATGGAGCTTCAAAGAAGGCAATACCAGCGAACTAAAAGAGTCAGAGCCTCCAGTCAGTCCCTAACGTCTATTTTCAAAGCTGTGTTCTTCAATGTAAAAAATTAATAATAGATAACAGTAAACAGTAAATAATAGAGGAGGATCTAATGAAGACAGAAGTAGGTAGGTGGTTATCAGAGGCTGGGAATGGTAGGGATGAGCAGAAAATGAAAAGAAGTTGATGAAATAGATGATTTGATGGAAAAAAAATCAGACTTTGTATTAGATCAATAGAGTAACAATAATTTACAATAATCCATTGTATATTCCAAAATAGTTAAAATAGAATAATTCATATGTTTCTAGCATAAAGACAAATATTTAAGGTGCTATGGAAGTACACTGATTTGATGTTTACAAATGATATGAACGTATTAAATTACCACATGTGCCCCCAAAATTATACATTTAAAATGTGCATTAACTTTAAAAAAATGTTTACAAATTAAATATTTTAAAAATTACAATGTTTTAACATTAAAAACAATAAATATGAGATGAGATGTTTATTGGTTACCTCAAAGACACAATTTGTTGAAATGCAGAACATTAATGTGATAATGAGTGCATAGTTTCTGAAATTTGTTAAAATATACTTTGATTTTTTTAAAATATTATAGCAATACAACTAGTATATCATCTGATTGAATTAGCTAGTAAGTTCTTTAGTTAAGAATATTAGAGCCTTAATGAAAGTAATTATTCATTTGAGATTTTTGTTTGGAAAGGCAATAAAGAAGATATTTCTTCCAACTAGTTATTCAGATCCAAAAATCATTTTTATTTTCTCCTTTTTTCCCATTATCAAAGTTTCTAATCCAGATCATTTTATTTATAACTTACATTTTTTAGTATTTCATTTTTTAAACTATATAAGCAACACAAATGTAGAATAACAGAGATGTGTACAAATAAAAAATTCAAGCCATGAACAATTCTAAACCCAACAGTAACCTCTGTTATCATTGAGGCAAATATCTTTAAATTCTTTTCTCCTTGTGAATATATGAGTAATTTATTTGTTACACATTTGAGACCAAGGTGGGGCTTCCACAGACCCATAGGACAGAGCATCAAGCCTAGATGATAATTCTCAGGCCCTGAAATCCAATAAATTTTTCCTTGCTGGGTTACAAGCTTACTGTAGACAAGTTATCCCTTTGTGCCTTCATCATTTCCCTTTTGAAATGGAAATGTCTATCTTATGCTTGCTCCACCACTGTATTTTGGAAAAAAGATAACTTTTTTCATACTTTCAAAGAACTACAAGTAAAGAGGAATTTTGCCCAATGATGGATTACTCCCACAGTCTCACACATGCTTGATTTCGATGATGGGGATTTTTGGCTTGATATTCAAATAAGATTTTGGACTTAAAGTCAATGGTGGAGAATGGGTTAAGATTTTGGAGCATGATGGGATGGGGCGAATTCACTTTGCATATGAGAAGTGGAAGAATTTTGAGGAACCCAAAGGCAGACTGATGTGGGCAGAATTATGCCACCCCTTCACAAAAATATAGTCAAGTCCTACCCTCCAGTACAGGTGACTGTGACCTTGTTTGGAAAGAGAATGTTTACAAAAGAAAGAAATAGTTGTTGGCCCTACCCTAACAACTGGGGTTCTTAGAAGACAGGGAAATGTCCACATAGACACACACAGGGAAGACGATATGAAGGAACATCAGAACACCATGTGATGGCTGCAGTAGAGACTGCCATGCTGCATCTACAAGCTGGGACACCAAACGTTGCCAGCAATCAACAAAAGCCAGGAGAGAGACATGGAATAGGTTCTTTTAACCAAGCCCACAACTCCATCTCAGACTTCCAGCCTCCTAAATTGTGAGGAAATAAATTTCTGCTGTTTTGTCTGTTTGTTTGTTTTTTAGAGACAGATTCTCACTCTGCTGCCCTGGGTAGAGTCCTGTGGCATCATAGCTCACAGCAACCTGAAACTCTTGGGCTCAAGCAATCCTCTGGTTTCAGTCTCCTGAGTGGCAGGAACTACAGGTGCCTACCACAACATCCAGCTAGTTTTTAGTAGAGATGGGGTCTCACTCCTGCTCAGGTTGGCTTCAAACTCCTGAGCTCAAGCAATCCACCCGTCTTAGCCTCTCAAAGTGAAATTTCTGTTGTTTTAACCGACTTACTCAGTTTATGGTACTTTCTTATGAATGACCTGGGAAACAGAAATGTCAAATGCTACTGCTACAGGAAGGTCAAGAAAGTAACAGGATAGAAAGTGACTTTGGTTTAACATGCAAACTGGTAGGATAGTGAAATGACAGCAAGCATTATGCATTTATTACTTTAAAATACATTTTGTGGGGAGGAAGTGGAAATATTGGATTTAGGTATTTGTTAAAGAAGCTCATCCAGGAATGGAAGAAGAGATATAAGTAGCAATTAGAAGGGGACATGGCCAAGAAAGGGCTCTTTTCATATAGATCCTTAGATATGTTATAATACTATAGAAAAAGAGAAAAAAGGATGAGATGCTGAGGAAAAAAGGAAAGAGGAAAGATTAAAAGGACAAGTAGTACCTATCAAAAAATGGGTTCTAGGAGGAAAGAAACCACTGTCACTGAGACAGTAACAAAGGATAAAGAGATGGATAAAATACACAGAAATGTCAGCTGTATTGGCTCACCAGGCATGGTGGTGCCTGCCTCTAGTCTTAGCTACTTGAGGGCCTGAGGCAGGATAATCTCTTGAGCCAGGAATTTGAGGTTGTAATGAGCTATGATGAATTCATGGTACTCTAGCCCGGGCAAGACTCTGTCTCAAAAAGAAAAGTATTGGTTGATGTTTTCTTAATTTTGTTAGGTGAATAGGAGATAGCATCATTTGCTGAGCATAGGAAGGAAGATGGAAAAGGGAGAAATTTAAGGAACTGATAAGAATTTTGGAAATGAGAATTAATGACAGGCCCACAAGGAAAGAGTCTGGTAAAAAAAAAAAAAGAAAGAAAGAAAGAGCAAGCATGTTTAAGGAGCACCTGTTGACATAATTAAGTGGAGGTATATTGATTGATCAAGCACCAACAAGGTTCAGTAGCTAGACTATAATATAACTCAATGTAATTCTAATGAAATAAAGGAAAGAGGTAGAAGAAAGGGTCAAAGTGCTAGACTACTAGGTTATGAAATTGATAAGAAAGAAAAAAATTTCACTAACACTAAAAATGGAAGAGGTCTGTCAAGTAGAAGGCTGATGTTAGAGACAGAAATCTGGAATTCTGGCATTCTTATCTTCAAAAAAATAACTCCTCCACTAGCCAGCAGCATAACCTGAAATTTTACTCTATTATGCCTATTTTGGGGAGATCTGCAAAAATAAAAATTCAAATATGAAATATACCACAGTAATTTCCCCTGGGCTGTAAGAAAGAAAAATGTAATTAACATATGACAAATATCCAGTCTCTTATTATAGTAAATGACTAGGGCATTTTACCAGTATGTATGCTAAGCAAAACAGGGAAAGCAAATACAATTTAGAAGAAATATAATTTTCTAAATATAATACTTCGTGACAAAATACATAAATAAATCTTGGTCATTAGGAATAGTAAGCGTTCACAAAAATGATGCTAATTTGCATTATTTAAGCAATTAAATTATTTTAGTTTGCCGTCATCAAAAATCTATTGACACAGCCTACCAAGTTGTCTATGATGATGGTCTCATCTACCAGAGCCCTCATACGTAGGTACAAGCTCGCACACACTTTCAAGTTTTAAATGACAACCTATATGTTCCTATCTATAAGAGTTAGCTTCTGATATTCTGTCATTTCTTCTGCCCCTTTGCTGCTTCCCTCAGTGACCTAAGGCTAAGACCTTGGAGTTCTTATGGTTAAAAAAAATGAATGAGGAAGAATTAGAAAACCAGCTAAGTGGGCTCAGATAAGAACAGGATTCAGAAATCAGAACTACAATGAGAAGATTATTCACCAAATTCTCTTCTTAGTCAGGAAAGCTCATCTTTAGCTATTTTCTTCTAAACCTACTCATTTTTTTTGCCATGTTAGAATTTTTATTTACTTATTATTATTTATTGTTGTATTCATTAAAAGTACAAAGAACCAGGTTACATCATTTGTATTTGTTAGGTAAAGTACCTCTTATAATTGTGTCCTGTCCCCAAGGGGTGTGTCACATACCTTGACCCCCACCCGCTCCCTCCTCCCCGCGCGCTGGTCCCCCCGTGTCCCACCCCCTGTCATGTATTAGCATCAGTTGTCCTCATATTAAAATCAAGTACGTTGAATTCTTGCTTCTCCATTCTTGTGATACTTTACTAAGAAGAATGTGTTTCTACTCCATCCAGGTTAATACAAAAGATGTAAAGTCTCCATCTTTTTTAATGGCTGAATAGTATTCCATGGTACTATGGACTATACCACTGATTATCAATCCATTCCTGGATTGGTGGGAATTTAGGTTACTTCCACAATTTGGCAATTGTAAATTGAGCATCAATAAACAGTCTAGTGCAAATGTCCTTATGATAGAACTATTTTTTCTTCTGGGTAGATGCCCAGTAATGGGATTGCAGGATCAAATGGGAGGTCTAGATTGAGTTTTGTGAGGGTTCTCCATACTTCCTTCCAAAAAGGTTGTGTTAGTTTGCAGTCCCACCAGCAGTGTAAAAGTGTTCCCTTCTCTCCACATCCACGCCAGCATCTGTGGCTTTGACATTTTGTGATGTGGGCCATTCTCACTGGGGTTAGGTGATATCTCAGGGTGGCATTTGTTCTGGTAAATCAGTCTTTACTTTTCAAACTTTGCTTCATCCATCCTCATAAAGAAAATTTCACAAGGAAGCTGGCCAAATCCAGAATGAGTGGGCATGGCATCCTCCTACGCAGTTCGACACGCTTCTTTTTCTCCATACAAGCTTTACTTACTCCTATACAAGCTTTAATGCAGGGGTCCTCAAGTTTTTTAAACAGGGGGCCAGTTCACTGTCCCTCAGACTGTTGGAGGGCCAGACTGCAGGCCCGGGATGAGTTGGCTGCTAAGCAGGACAGACAGTGGTGGCAAAAACACCGGCAGGCCGGATAAATGTCCCCGGCCATTTGAGGATGCCTGCTTTAATGTCTAAAACACTGCTAGACTCCAGGCTCCGTGAAGATAGCATTCATACCTAACTGCTTCCTTGTTGTGCTCCCAAGACCCAGCATAGCACCCAAAAGGAAGTTTTTCAGTACATATATAACAAATGACAGACAATAACCGGTCACTGACTACATTGTTGGGATCCCCTGAGATTCTCGCCATGTAAGACAGATCTAAGAAGGAAAGCCTTTTACTGAATCCCTCTCTTCATCCAAAAGAAACTCTTTTAAACTTTTTGATTGTTTCTACTTCCAATTTCATTATTATCCCATGATAGTTGTCATTATAACCATTGTTATAATATCCATTATACTTCTATATAAGCTCAATGAAAACAATAGTGCCATTTATCATATTCCGTAAGTATAAGTAAAGCAACAACGCATAATGGAATGAATGTACTTCTACACAATGAAGTAATTTGAGGTTAAAATGTAATCTGAATTAAGTTAGACTTAATTGCCATGCCATCATATAAACTATTTTGCAATCTTGAATAAATGGTGTGTGTCATACAATGAGTTATTTTTTAATTTCTCCTTGATATCATTGGGGAAGGAAGAAGCTTTCATTTGCAACTCAAATGATTTCTAGTTGGTGAACTGGAAGAAAGAAGCAATCTTTCAAAAATGGTTTAATTTAAAATCAGTAAGCAGCAAGTGTGAAATCTTTATTAACTTTACTTTTGATGTATCACATATTTTCACCGGCCTCTCTGGGAAGAAAAAGGAAATAGTAAGATTTGATACCAATCATAGACAACAGGCCTTTATTTTGAGAGAGGGTTTTGTCGCGGCTGTGACAATTATTATCAGATTGTTTAAAATGATTTCTATACTCTAACTATTCAGACATAAAAATGGTTGAAGGAAACATTATTTATCACTGGTCACCTTAAGTTCATTTCTACAGTATCCATAGCAGGGTTTTTGAAAAATATTCTGAACTGGGAAACTAATGAAGTTAGTTCCAAGAGAAGTTAGCTGGCACCTGTGGTTCAAAAGGGTAGGGCGCTGGCCCCATGTGCCAGAGGTGGTGGGTTCAAACCCAGCCCCAGCCAAAAAAATAAAAATAAATAAATAAATCACCTGAAAATGTTTAGGTGTGATTCACAGCAATAACTAGAGGGGAGACGGCTAACAGTTTTTGAGGTCTTCCTTCTGCCTGGTGGTGTTGAAGGAAGTTTGTTGAAACTATTTGTCCTACCATCATGCTGTAAGTTGGACTTTTTTTTATTATTTCCTTTATATTCTTTTTTATTTTATTTTTTATTATATATAGCAGTGTATATTATATAGTATTTTTAATTATATATATAGCAGTGTACATTAATACTATCATGGGGTACAGTGTACTGTTTATATATACAATTTGAAATACTTTCATCCAACTGGTTAACATAGCCTTCATGTCTTTTTCTTAGTTATTGTGTTAAGACATTTATATTCTACATTTAGAGAGATTCACACGTACCCTTATAGGATGAACCATAGGCGTGATCCCACCAATCTTTTTCAAATGAGGAAACAAAAATTTAAAGAGTTCAAGAATATTCAAGAGGATGCTAAGAATATGTTAAACCTTAAATTTGTACATCTGCCTCCAAAATACTAAGAAAAGAGAATTTTGGCTGTAGGACCTCCTGGTTAGTTTCCCATGAGATTGTTCTAAGCACAGACTGTGTCCTTCCAGAGTGCACCTCACTGAATTCTCTAGCCCACCTGCTGTCAAGTAAAGCTGAGGAGCCAGGTCCACCCATCTTCCCAAGAAACCCAAGTAATTTCTTTAGTTAGCCCATCCTCCTGTCACAGTTGAAAACCAAGGCAACAGTGTCTGTCTGGAATCCTACAACCAAATATATGTATTTTACAGCGTTCATAGGATACATCCAACCCAAGGGAATGTAGAGATCTAAGTCTTGTCATGTTTCAAGGAAAATTACATGTCAGAATTTCTGATTTACCTCGCTGTGACATTCTATACTGAACAGAAATCTCCAGGAGAAATCGTATAGACTCTACCTACCTACAAGGGAAGGTGGGTAGAAAGGATGACTGACTGGTAATAGTGAGCAGAGAAAGAGGGGAAATGGGTGGACACCAGATATCAAAAATGGGAGTGAGAGAAAAGGGGATCTGAGATGTAAGAATTTAAACACAGGAGCCAGAAGTTGAATGAAATTCCAAAATCCGGGGACATCTAAGTGTGTGGCTCCGCATTCCCAGAATGGGCAGCAGGCTACATCCACTCACACTCTTTCTGAAAAAATCAACGGAGTCGTGTCTTTGCCTCCCGGTGAATGATTGAATTGGTATGGTAAAGAACAGCTCACTGTATCTAAGAACAAGGCCCTTAGCCTGAAGTTAAAAGATCTTGGAAAGATTTGAATTACAGCCCAGGAAGTGCAGCCCTCCCTTGTCCTCATCATCCCGCCAAGCTTAACTGCTTGGCAACGAGTAGCGAATGAATGGGATTCTAAGGGCAGGATGTAGGGAAGGAGCGCAATCGTAGCCCGCGAAAGGAGCGTCACAGGCTTGAGCTCCCGGAGACTATAAAGCGCGCCTGCAGCGCAGAAAGCTCAGTTCTCCAGCCAGTGCCTGGAAGCTGGTGCAGGCGCTGAAATGGGACCTGAGTCCCCGCCTTCTGGGGGCCGACCTTTAATTTCTCTCCCGCAGACCACCTAATTCTTCCTGCGGCTAGAGCTGCAGGGCAGGCTCTTGGGGAAAAGTGAGGCTCTTTCTCCCGTTCACCTGCTGACTCAAAGGATCTCTTAACTGGCACCGGCTGCAGGACATTTTCTCCCCTCCTGGCACCAAAGTGACCCAGAGGCAGAGAAGAACTTCGGGGCAATCCTTGGCTCCCGCTGGCAGCTAGCGAGTGGAGGGGTCTGGGGGCTGCACACCTTTGACGATGGCCTCTCTGGCAGCAGCCAAGGACTGGACCGACAGCGGTGGAGCGATGGGCGCGGACGCCCAGAACCTGAGCGCGGCGCTAGCTGCTGGGGCCGCCCCGGGGACCCTGGAGGCAGAGTGGCTGCAACTGCTGGTCCAAGCCGGCAACCTCTCCTCCTCCCCCTCGGCGCTGGGACTGCCTGCGGTTTCCCCCGCACCCTCCCAGCCCCGGGCCAACCTCACCAACCAATTTGTGCAGCCGTCCTGGCGCATCGCGCTCTGGTCCCTGGCGTACGGCGTGGTGGTGGCGGTGGCTGTTTTCGGAAATCTTATCGTCATCTGGATCATTCTAGCTCACAAGCGCATGAGGACTGTCACCAACTACTTCCTTGTGAACCTGGCTTTCTCCGACGCCTCTATGGCCGCCTTCAACACGTTGGTCAACTTCATCTACGCTCTGCATAGCGAGTGGTACTTTGGGGCCAACTACTGCCGCTTCCAGAACTTCTTTCCTATAACGGCTGTGTTCGCCAGCATTTACTCTATGACGGCCATTGCGGTGGACAGGTGAGAAGACGTGGAGGAAAGAGAGGGGAGAGAAAGGGGCTGGGCAGTGGGATAAAATTACAAAGGAGATGGGGGCATGACGGGATCTATAAACGTGCAGGCACTAAGGGAGAGTTCTTGGAGAAAGAGACCACTAACCCATTTAGAGCCCGCCACTGGCCGCGCCAGTTTCTGCTTCTAGGGTCTCTCTCCTCCCCAGATCCCAAGGCCCTGAGCTCTATTAAGGGCATCTAGCAGGACTGGAGAAGGTGGATGAGTAGATGTGAAACTGAGTCGTTCCAAGAAAGCAAACTTACCTAGAAAACATTTAATACTAGCAAACTTTCTCCAGTGACTTCAAACAATTGCACACAATGTACATTCTTTGTAAAATGGGCCTGTTTCTTTCTCAGTCACTAGTCTGACAGAGAAATGGACATTGAGTCACCCTCCAACCTTTTCTCCTAGTCTGATGTTCTGGTCCTCATTCCTACCCCTCCCAATTCCCTCAACTGGCCCCAAGGCCAGCCGTCCTTGGCCTCCCAATGTCAGAGGCAGCGAGGTCCCTCCAAGGACTGCTGTCAGCTAGCAGTTTCTACCATGCCTCAGATTAGATTTAATTTCCAGTAACCTGTGGGGGTCTGAGCTGTGTGAAACCTGTGCCTGGATCTGTTGTGACTAAGTCTGTCAGACAATGGCAACATTCAAGGAATTAATGGTTAAAAATGAGTCACACTGCTTTATAGCTGTTGAACATAATTTTGTCGGAATGGTCCCCCATCTGCAGTTGAGATTCTGAGATGCTTAAACAATTAATAGGAGCTAAATGAACCTCAAACATTTGTTCCCATATTTAAGTTATTAAAAATCCTATGTGCACTTGCTTTCTCATATTGAACATGATGAAATAGAAATACTCAGGGAAAGACAATAGTAAATCCCTATGTGTTATTAAAAGCTGGTTAAACTTATGTTCAGTATTGTGGTAAAAATGAATGATAACATGTGAATCAGGTCTCAGGTTTGTGATGGGCAGCTGCATGGGGGCTGGATAGAGGTCATGTTACTTTAAGTCTCAACGTTCTCATTTGTGGAAAGAAAAAAGCACTTTAAAAAAATGACAAACCTATTTTAATAAAATGTCTAAATATTATTCTTAACCCATTATGCAAGTTCCTTCCATAAGTCCATGCTCAGTGGTTACTATTTTGAGATAATGAGTACTTAAATATTAAAAACATAGGTGTATAGAAATATTTTCATATGCCAGGTCCAGAGAATTAGATTGAAGGACCAGTGACTAGTAGCCACCAATGAGGACAAATAAATACAAAACCACACTTTGCAAAAGCCTCTGAAATTGTCAATTTTCCTTTCTCCTTTGTCTCTGGTTTTCCACACATATTCACCTTTTATTTCTGCTAGGGATAAAAGTGATGCAAAGAATGAAAATCAGACCCAGGTAGGAGAACCAGTAGAACTGCCATTAATCTTTCTCCACCAAGCTAGAAATGAATGTCCCTTCGGTTAAGTATTTTCCTTTTTTGTTTTGGTTTCTTTCTTTTTCATTTCTTCTAAGTATGTTGATTTTTACTGTTATGATTAGTGGGAGAGATATTGGCATGTAATACTATAAGATGCTTCCAATATTCTTGAAATGTTAATAATATGAAATATAATGAAAACTTCAGTGCATGGGAAACTAGTAAGTATTTCACTTCTAAAGAAAAAAATGTTTATTTTTTCCCCAAATTCTTCCTACTAGCATTTCTGGAATGGTCTCTTGAAGCTATTGTAACTAATCATGTAGTACTATTTTATTACACCACTGGTTTGAATTAATAGTCTACTATTGAATATTTTCTATTTATTAGAAAACATTCACTTACAAAAAGTATGCAAAATTATAGTGCATTCAATTTGCTACAAAATCTTAAGGACACTCAGTCAAATACTGAAAATCCTTTTAGAATTTATATAAAAGAATATTCTTACTGGAGCCAATAGTTGATAAAAAGAAATCCAGGAATAGAAAAAACCCTTTTAAGATAATTTTTAGAATCAAATACTATAGACTATACAAATATAATGGTAAACTCTCGATAGTTTATCAACCCACAGAATGTTTCTGCATTTGGTGTCTTGTCAAATATGAACCTGAAAAAATGACCCTGTGGCATTTGCAATCATTTTATAGGTTAAAGTTTGCAAAGTTAACCCTTCTGAGGTTGATACCTGAGTCACAGTGCCATTGGTTATGTTTGCATGGACTATAACTGAGACTATGGTTAGTAGTATATGCTCAAAGAAATTATATTTTCTTATATAATTAATGCTTTATTGAAATAACTGTGAAAGTTAAATAATCAATAATTGTTTATCATTGATAAAGGAATAAATCATTTATACAGCAGTGTGAACACTTCAATTATTTAATTTTGAGTGGTTTCCATCTCCATTTAATATAAATTAAATTGCATCATCCTAGCATGAATGGAAACTATATTCAATTCATTCTGTCTCTCTGGCTAAAATCAAAAGATTCCTTGAATGCAAAAACAATTTCAGCTTTGACTCAGGTGCATATGGTTTTCTTTTAGCTACAGTAAAATGCTTGCAGCCTCTTATTACCCTTAAAACTTTCAGACCTAAAAAAGCATATAGATGTTTCCTTAATGAAAACCTATATTACAAATGGAGAACTTTAAGCCAAATGGTTACACATTTAATGTAGTATGAGCTTTCCTTTAAATGTTCTGATGTTCTGTTCCCCTTCTGCTCTGGGAAAATTGCTTGCTTTCTGTTTTCACCTTCTAAATAATACTAATAACTCTACTGCAGTTGTGAAGTCACAGGTTCTGGTCTTATTCTGAAGCACGTTACCTTCTGCTTTGTTGCAAATTCCTACAGAACTACATTTGTACTGGCTAAGAATCCATCTATCAGTTCCATACATTTTCTTCTTGCTGGAAGGGCTACTTCACCACCACCCCATCTCCTACACACAGGCAGAATTATTTGCCAATGAAGATTTACTTTTTGTCTCCACCAACCTTCCCCAATTTGCCATTTTGAAATGTAACATTTAGATACAACATTCATTTAAAAGATATTAAGCTTTTCCAAGATCTTGCAGTAGAATCAATATTCAAACCACTGCAGTTTGCTTCAGGGCCCATGCTACTCTTACCCTCTAAACTAGTATGCCTCCTAACAAGTTCTGAAACAGCAGGGTTTGATTAGACAAAGTCATTACCTTAAAGCAAGTTAGTATTTGGCACTTGTTTATACTGTATATCCCACACATATAGGGTGATCAGATTTTAACATTGGTAAAGCGGGACAACATGGCGGGGGTGGGGGGGGGAGACAGGGCAGGGCCTGACAACAATGCAAACTTTGATAAGCAGTTCTCAATAATCACTTCTCAACAATTATTTGTTATTATTACAGTTTAACATTATAAAATTAACAAAAATAATATAAAACTCATATTCTGGCAAAATAGCCACA
>CAUYQV010106094.1:0-23942 GCA_963574575.1 Galagoides demidoff | reverse complement strand
CTTTTTTTTTTTTTTTTGAGACGGAGCCTCAAGCTGTCCCCCTGGGTAGAGTGCCATGGCATCACAGCTCATAGCAACCTCCAACTCCTGGGCTCAAGCGAGTCTCCTGCCTCCGCCTCCCAAGTAGCTGGGACCACAGGCTAACTCACCTTTCCAGATCATACTCCACTGGACTCTCCAAGTCTCTTTCAAAGGAAAAGACAAACCAGGCTCTTATTTATAAATAATGGCAATTAACTTGCCCTGGTGTTCAGGACAGTTTGGTGGAAGGAACGGGCTTGTGATACCGAAAGCACACGTCTGTACAGTGAACCTCACTCACACGTGGGGTGTCTTCAGCTAAGGAAAAAGAGAAATGAAAGAATGTTTCACCTGTCTTTCCTTCTCTGAAGCTCCTCATTCTCAGCTTGACACAAGTCGGCAGGAAATGTAAATACATCTTTAGAAGTAGGAGGAGGCACATATGTTTTATCGACTTCCAGACCCTCAAAGCAGTGTCTTCTGAAGGCAAAGTTTGTTCTACAGCAGTGGTCCACAGCAGGGTTGATGGTTCGGTTTTTATGTACTCCACACAACTCTCCAAGAACTAAATCCACCTGGACCCATGAGAGTTGGAACCCAGAGATGATTTTGAGACTTGAATGGAGTTTTGAACACTGTGGTTAGATGAATCCCTTCTAAGATCATAATTTACCTTACTCAGAACGACACAGGCACTCACAACACACTACTAAGTACAAAGAAAAACAGAGGGGAGGGTCCTACATGGCTTTGAGACCAAAATGTAAGCCACAGCAATTTAGATGCCCACAGGTGAATTTCCTGGTGACATATACACAAACGGTTGTCAGCAGAGAGCTACAAACAGCCAGGTGACGGTGGCACTCAACCACTGTGGCCCCTTGGCTTTATTCCCCTCCTGGGACGTCCTCTAGAGCACTCTCCACGTAGCACGAACATTCAACACCCGACTGCTGGGAGCAGCAATTTTCTTACAGGAATTCTGTACCATTGCTTTAAAATTATGAAGTTTCCTACATCATTTTAAAACAATATTGTGATTCTTAAATTATTTGCATAATAAATCACTTCTGTTTTTTAGCACAAATGGACCCTGACAAAACAAATCACTTCTAATATAAAAGAAATGAGAAGCCAGGTGTGGGGGCTCCAGCCTGTGATCCTAGCATTCTGGGAAGCTAAGGCAGTTGGATCACCTGAGCTCAGGAGCTGGAGACCAGCCTGAGCAAGAGGGAAACCCCATCTCTATTGAAAATAGGAAAAACTAGCCAGGCCTAGTGGCCGGTGCCTGCAGTCCCAGCTACTCAGGAGGCTGAGGAGGCAGGAGGATCACCTGAGCCCAAGAGTTGGAGGTTGCTGGAGGTTACTGTGAGCCATGATGATGTCACGGCACTCTACCCAGGGGGACAGAGCGAGACTGTCTCAAAAAAAAAAAAAAAAATGGTAAAGGTAACATGGAGGACCTGCCAAAAAACTACTTGGGACATTGTCTTCTGCTTCTTAGAGCTTCACAAAGTGAGCCCTGGGAGGACTCAACATTCCTTGCTGGACAGTGGTGAACACAGCACAGCGAGGAGCTCAGGGGGACCATCCCTGACCAGCAAGGAGCACGCACATCCTTTTTTAAAGAGGAAGCGCACGCGCTATTCTCACCAAGTTATCCACGCAGAAGAACTCTTCACTGAACGTGCAGCAGATGGTCAAAGCCATCACCATCTTCTTGCTGAGAAAGATCAGTCCTTCAGTGGAGAGCTGAGGGGCCATCTTTGCGAGTCTGATGAAGTAGCTGGAAGAACATTTGTCTGTCTGCTTCCAAACGAAAGCAGACACCCATTTTCCCTTTCATAGCTGCTGAAACCCAGATCCTTCAGGGTTTCAGCAGCAATTATTAATTCAGCAACCAATATAAGCGCACCTGAAGCTCCGCGCTCTCGCAGGGCAGGGAGAGACCTCCCCGCCCCCTGCCCCTGGCCTCCGGTATCCACTGAGCTGCTTCTGGTTCCCCAGTTATCTCAGAAGCTTTTAGATTTGCCTGGCCTGTCCCATCTGGGAGTAGGAGCTCCTTGGCAGTGTGTGAAATCCTGCCTAAAATCCTTTGCGTGGTTAGTTAAGGGTTTGAAAGGGAGAGTTCAATGGAACGCATGTCAGGGAAGGGTAATCTGAGATGAGGGGAAGGAAGATCTTTCACCGGCTGACTTTGAATTCCCAGCTAATAGCCAAACTGCAAAAACAGTAAAATTGGGGTTTTTTAATTGTGTTTTGTTTCAATTTGAAGATGTCGAGTTTCAACAAACACTACATCAGCATAGTAATTAAGAAAATCCAAGTAAAATGCATATTATTTATGAATTATCATAAGCTCTGAAAAATTAAAAGTGGTAACTACAAATCCACTTATTTCTGTAAACTCAGTTAAGATGGGCTTAAATCGTGGGCAAAATATCTCTTCCCCAGTAAATTGTAATCGCCTGAAATTTGTTCCATTTCACTTTCAAATAGGGCAGGATCCAGGGATTCTGGGTTAGGCCCAGGAAAGCTGAGTCCAAACAGAAACCAAGCATCAGAAAATCATTTTGTCCAAAATCTTAGAAAATTCTTCCATTCCTAGCCTCATTTCTGGTAAAGGATTAATGTAACGGCTTAACATGCATTCTTGACTTTTGAGTTTTTTATTCCTTCCCAGAGTTTAAGAATTGTCCACTAAAAGATTTGACCTAACTCTTTTATACTTTGATGGAATCTTCCTTTTATCCTGGTAACAACTGTTAGCCCACTTTGCAAATAACCTACTGGTATTTCAAGCCATTCTCGCCCCAGTTCTGGAAATGTTCACATTCTCGCTGTACTATCTTGAGGCTTTTCTCAGTTGTCTTTTTGAATCTGTCTTCCTGAAAATAAGAATAATCATAGTCACACACATTTTATCTAAAATTTAATACAAAACTGTAAGCCAATCTATTAAATATTTTCAAACTCTAATTATTAGAAATTACTCACTAAATTAAGGGCACTTTGTATATGTATGTGCAAAGATTTTTATTTTTCAGTTTTACATTTTTTGCTAAATTTGAAAGTTCAAGTTTTTCATTATCATCTTGTACATTTTATAGAGCCTTCCAATTCGCAAAGTAGAAGTTAAATCTCATGCTGACAATGATCACGTTCAATTTTCACTTTGAAATGGCCAGAGCAGTCACTATCTGCATTTTTAAGTAAAAAAGAAACTGATCTTGTGAAATTCACTTTCCCAGAATGAATGACCCAGCTAGTAAGTATTGCTACAGAGCATTTTAATCATGCTTATTTTTATCATTTTTTCATTATTTAGATTTAGAAATTAAAACCTCCGATACTACATAGTTGTCTTCAAATATTTAATGAACTCTCTCGTGTGCCATAAAATTGGACATCTGCTGGGCAGAGTGCTAAATACCCGTGGATGGATGCTATGGCACACTTGGTATCTCATGCAGAAAGAGAATTTTCTAGCACTGAGATTCATTTAAGGCTCAGGAACAGAAGGCGTCATCAGGCATGGTGGCAGAGCAGGACGGAGACCCGAGTCTTACTGCATTGCTCAAGTTTGAATCAACCGGCTTTTATGACAAGCGGAAGAAAATTTAAAAATAAAGCAAAAAATTAAAAATAATTCAAAGGAATGAGAAATAAATAAAGAATGTACAATAATTTCTGTGACCTTTCAGGAATGAATATGGATTGATATAAAAAACATTAATCTCAGTAGGAAAATGGGTAATAGATCTGAACAAGTTGTTCACAGCAAATTTGTAAATATAATGGCTAAAATCATATGAGGAAATTTAACATCATTTAAAAATCCAACAAATGTTTGCTTAAAATACTGCTGTTGTTTTCTACATATAAAGATGGCCAAGTTAATTTCCATGTGCAATGTTGGCAAAAGTAAGGCTGGAGTGGGTGTTCTCAGGCACGCTTGTGGGGCTGTGCACTGGCCAAGCTGGAGTGGGCGCTCCCAGGCACGCTTGTGGGGCTGTGCACTGGCCAAGCTGGAGTGGGTGCTCTCAGGCATGCTTGTGGGGCTGTGCACTGGCCAAGCTGGAGTGGGCGCTCTCAGGCACGCTTGTGGGGCTGTGCACTGGCAACACTTTCCAGAAAGTAACTTGACAATGTGTGTCACATGTTTTCTTAAAGGTCCAATATTTTGACCCAGTAATTTCCCTTCTGATAACCTAGCCTAAGAAAATAGTCATACATATTAATAAAGATAAATGGAGTGTGATTCTCAGAGTCACTTAGGAAATTAAAACCCTCCCTGAACACCCAGAAGGCCTACGGCCAAGCAGGGAACAGTAACATAAACTACTTTGTGTTGTTATGATGGGACACCATCACTTAAAAGGAAACATCTTTTGAAGTCTGCTCAGTGACATGAAAGGATTTCTCTAGGAGGAACAGAGACAGGCAGGGAAGACTCCCTGGGCCTCAGAGGGAAGGGTCCTCCTAGCACCTTGACTGTAGCCCCTGAAGACTCACTTCAGACTTCTGGCCTCCTGCGAGGGAGTAAATACCTGATGTTTTAAGTCACTAAGTTTGTGAAAATAAGAGGAAACTAATATAGCACCATTTATAACCCCCCCCCAAAGTTTTCTATTAAACCAATAAAAAACAGACCCAAACATTTCCTAAGAATTATTCCAACTTTCTTTTTAAAGCACACACACATACACACATATCTACACAGACAAGATGAAAGAAACTGTCAAGCTATTTCTTAGTGGTGGTATCAGATGGATTTGGTTTTTTTTTGTAAGTATTGGTACTTTACTAATTGTTTACAATTTCATTGCATTTCTTTTATAATCATACAAAATTTTAATATGGCTCAATAAAATGCAAAGTATATAAATTAAAAACATAAAATGTTTAATGGGAAGAGCTTTTGAATCAATACACTGGACTAGTCATTGAAATCACTATGGGTCAGCCAGACTGGCCACGTGTACTGTCCCAGTGGTCGCCTGACACTGAGCCACAGTATCCTCCAAGTGATCATTTTCTACTCCCCGGATGGAATTAAACTCTGATATTCATTTTTAAGTGTTTTGTTGCTATTGTTGTTGTTTCTCATTTTCTGGCCCTATGACCCCCACAACGATGGGACCTACCGCGTGCCGGTAGCAGTCTGGAGGGTTCTCTGTGTTACAGCAGCTGGTCAGGAGGGCCTTGTACTCGTGGGTGATTCTTAGAATCTCTGGGATAGACAGGTCTGAGTGATTCCTTGAGTATTCATAAGTGAACCTGCAACGTGCGAAAATACTTTGCATATTAGAATTTAGAGAAAAAGGAAAACACAAAAGTCCACTATCCTGTAATCCAGTCAAATCTCCCACAACTGAGTTTTCGTTCAAATACTAAGTCCCTCCTCTGGTTTGCAAAGCATTGGAAATAATACATTGTGTTCTTAGTACTTAGGAAATACTCTGTATATTGAGTATAACTGTGTCCCCAAATGCATTTGAACTTCCACACAGGACGCTGGTGTCAGGGCTTGCGTCTCACTCCCTGTGCAGTCCTGCTCAGACTGGGGCCTCTGGGGCCGTTACTCTGTCTTGCCACCTGCCGGGTCCGGGAGTTTCCTCCCTTCAGCTCTAAGTCATCAGCAGGGCTTTCTGTGGTCCCCGTCAGAAGCTTCCGAGTCCAGGTGAGCAGGATTTGGGGAGAAGCAGGAAAAAGAGGGAAGTGAGGCTAACACCTACTGAGCCCTCACTGGGCGGTGGGCACAGGACAGGCTTTGCGCGTGAGAGGGAGCGAGGCGCGCAGACTTCCCAGTCCGCACAGACACTTTCACTGAGGCTCACTCAGTCCTCGTGACAAACACTGTCATACACGAGGAAAGGGAGCCACCGTCGGAGCAGCCCCGCTGGGAAGGCAACATACAAAGTTCTATTTGCCCCAGTCCTGGGCTGCCTACTCCATTCTTTTCTATACTGGTTGACTCTTTTCTCAAGAGAGAGATGTCTTTGTTATTTGTATAATCTTTTCCATAAAGGAATCTCATCTGTTCAGTCACCGTGAGTTAAGATACCCTGTGTTTTGTGAGAGCGATACTTTATAAAAGTTGTTAACAACCAGGTAACTCTTTTCATCCCTCCCTCACTCTTTTTTTTTCCAGCCTTTGATTTTCTTGATTGATTTTGGTTTTCCTGACACCGTCTCTCCCAACCCCCCATCTGCCTTCTCCATCCACTTGTGGGACATATTCCCACACTCTAAAGCATTGGTGCTTAACCTTCAGAGACTCAGGGCTCCCCTTAATATTTGACATAAGTCATGTGGTTCTTCCCTGGAAAAAGTAAAAACACACATAAATGCCTCCCCCCATCAAAACACCCTGGAAGCCTGTGAGAAACTGGGGAGTCCACCGAAACCTTACACAGATGTTTACATCTGGAAAGGCTGAGCCTTACAACTCGGTCCTACTGTGCACACTCCCTGCTGGGCTCTCGGGGCCTCAAATACTGTCTACGTTGTGACGGTGACGACAGTGCAGATAGAGGTGCAGATGATGGTGACAGAGTGGCCTCTGTTACGGAGCACACACGTCAGGCACAATCTATCATTCTATTTATTTGGATTTGATCTAATATCCACCACCTGCAAGGTGCAAGGGAGCACAGTGGTTATGAGACCAGGAGCTCTGAGCCACACTGCCCAATTTGAACCTTGGCTCTGCCACATGTAAGCTGTGTGGCTTTGGGGCAAGTTACTGAACCTCTCTGTGCCTGTCTTGTCACCTGCAAAATTGGGATTAAAACGTTATACTAACCTTAAAGGGCACCTCTGAAAATTCAGTTGGTTAGTAGATAAGAAGCACTTAAAATTGAGTAAGTATTCAATACATATTAGTTGTTATTCTATCCTGTTATCCTCAACTCAGACCTCCTGTCACACCAAGATCACGCTAAAAGTCTCTGATAGTCCCAATTAGTTGTCCTACCTACACCTCACAATCAATGTGCTCAGACCTAACTATATTCTCTTTCCCACAAAATCTGCTTTTTCATCTCTACGTCCATCTCATTGGAGAGGAAAACTGCCTGTCCGGTCATCTAAGCGCCAAACTGGGATTCATTCCAGATGAAGTTTCTTTTAAAAAAGGTGATTTGTCCTTGTTTACTCTTCAGTGAAAGCCATTCAGTGGAACACCCCCCCCCGCCCCACTTAGTAGGGCTGCAGGAGCCGGCCCCACCCCCTCTCACTGCCTCAGCCAGTGGCCGCGAGACACTCGGCCCATGCTCTGCCTCACCTGTCTACATCACCGACAAATTCTTCAAGTACCTCCTCCCTCTCAGCCTTTCCAGGGTCCCCAGCCACAAGGAACCCCTACTTCCTCTGTCCCCACATTGTGTGGAACATGGTGCTACTGGAAAGAAGAGAAACTCTTTTTGCATTTATTTATTTATTTATAAGTCTGTCTCTTCCCACATCACACTCCCTATAGAGAAGGTTTCCTGGAGGTAGAAACCCAGTAAAGTCCCTGAATTGTATTTCATTACCAATAAATTAATGAATGAATGTTCTTACGTGAAGGAATCGATGGCTTCATATGAATTTTACATATGACAGACTAAAGCACAGAAAAGCTAACTTGTCCAAGTGACTCAACTAGGACTCCAATCCAGTCCCTGTGATTTCAAATCCATGAGTCTTCCCCATAACTGCTGTGAGGTAACACAGTATGACTGCTGCCCAGTCTCATGGGCCAGACCTCCTGGAGTCAAATCCTTACTCTGTTATTTTTTAGCTGTGAATCTTGAAAAAGTCACTTCCTTGTGTCTCATTCATTGGAAAAGTTGGGAAAAATTGGACATGGTTGCTGTGAGAATTAGGATAGACAACCGGCCTGGTGCCCGGCACATGGCAAGTACTCCGTAGAGGTTGGCCATTGCTTTAATGCCATAGTTGTTTCTTTCCTAAAGCTATGGGAAAACACTGTAGTCTGTGGCCATGATTTTAGAAATTAAATGACACCCAGTGAAATAATGGGTCCACATCACTCCACCCTAATTAGTCAAATCTTATAAATTTCCAGAAAGAAGGATATTACTCAGCAAAGAAGTTGTCCGGGTCAGCATCTCGTCCTTGACATACATTCTCATTGTCAGTGAATTTTGCTTCTCCCGGTGATAAATCCTTTGGTCTGTCGTCCTTGTTTGAGTAGATGATGCATTCTCCACGCTCCGGTTCTTCCTTTTCACAGCACTCTTTGATTTTGCTGGAGATGGATTCTTGTTTTGAACAAATACGGTTTGCAACCTTGCTCTGTGCCAAATGAAAATGAGAATGATTTTATACTCAAAGTGTCTTCAGGACTGGGTCTTCTTTCCTAATGGAATGGTGGCGTGGAAAACCAGTCCTGAGCATAACGTCTGGGATCACTTCATCTGCTAATTTAATACAAATAGCACTCATTTAAATTTTGTTTTCACTTGGTACTTACGAAGTTTTACATTAATGCAATCTTTATCAGAATTTAAGATGACATAAATATGAAAAATGGCTCTACTATAAATTTACATGTGTTGTTAGGTGTTAATCTTTTGAATACTTTGTTCCTCCTACTCTGGCATATTGGTATTCTGTATTCTAAATGTGGTTTCTTTTCCATAAAAGTCCACCTGTGCTTCCAGGGGAGGCCCTCAGAGACATGTGAGTGTGTACAATCCTCATCTCCTCTCCTGGCCTGAAACTGCATTGCCATGCATACAGAAAAAACCTGATGCATATTTAATAAGTGAAAAAAAGGATGGAGAATGCATGAACCACTACAGATGACAATTTCTCAAATATAAGAAGCTATCACACTCATGGCCTCATCTTCCTGTGGGTATCTTAATTCAAAGCTGTCCAAGTCATCAAACAAGGCACAAAATAGAAAACATTACTCTGGCCCCATCCCTGCCCTTCAGGGCAATTACAAAGTTTGGGAATTAGAGGGAGGATGAGGTTATCTTATTTACATGTTAGTTTAATAATTTTTAAAAACCAAAAGGCTCCTGGTCCCTTTCTGGACTCCCCAGAGCGAGCGGCACATTCCTCCTCTCTGCTCCAGCCCGGCTTGAACTGCACTGAGCTCCTTCCATCAACGCCTCAGGATGTTTCAAGCCTTCCAGATGTTCCTCAAGCCCTTCCCACTGACTGGAATCTTCCTGTGAACACTGAGAGTGAGGAATGGGAGGATGCTCAGGGTGGGGGAAGTGGAAGGGGCGTTGGCACAGTGTTCCAGCAGGCCAGGTGGGACCAGGGAGCCAATCTTAACAAAGACACCCATGTCTCACCTGGGGCCACTGTTGTCCTCAGCAGAGCGTCTCTGAGAATTTACCTCTACTTTCAATTAACTATAATTCACCTCTTCCTATTTCTCCACAAAGGTATTAAAGAGAAGGAAATTTGAGATATAATGCGATCCCTTCTTCTGAGATCTAAACCTCATAGCAAATCTACAGTTTTATTGTAATTCAATACATTAGATTTAAGATTATAAAACCCACATTACCATAAACAATCAAACAATATAAAAATAAATCACAAGTGAAGTTGCTTTAACTGGGGACACTTAGGGGAAAAATTCTTGGGTGCATCCGTTGTCCATTGCTTGAAATAAAATGGACATTTCTTAGTACTCTAAAAATCCAAGTTATTTAGTTAACATACTGTCTACACCAAGAGCCAAAAACAGTTAAACCAATTACAAGTTACTAAGATAAAGCCTAGTTTAAACTAAGAAGATATCAGGATCTTTCTAATAAAATTGTATTTCCTCCGAGTGCATGAACAATTTCTCTCATGCCGGACATATATTCACACCATATTCCCTTAGACAGTCACTGTAGAGGTCACCAGAGCATGGGGAATGGGGCAATTAGGTAAGTGTTGCCCAAAGGACTCAAAATATCTGACTGACAGGAGGAATAAATTCAAGAGCTCCACAGTACTTCACAGTCTCATAGTGACCACAGCTCACACCAATGTATGGAGTATTTCAAAACTGCTAAAGGAGTTTTGAAGTGTTCTTCCCCCAAAAGAAAGAAAGAAATATGTGAGGTGATGTCTATGTTACATAGCTTGGTTTAGACATGCTGTGATGTGTGGGCACATATAGACACGTGTACAAATGTGTGTATGTGTCTATCAAAGGACCACATTGTACAGCGTAAGAATATACAATGTTTAATTGTCAATTAGAAAGGAAGGAAGGAGGGAAAGAAAAGAAGGACGGGAACAGGGAAGGAAGGAAGTATTTAAAAATCACTGCACCTACCAACTTGGGAAGAACCACCTAAATAGCCCGAGGAAGCTCAAAGAAGCAGTTTCTAGAAACAGAGTGACAGCAAATCGTCCCCTGAGCTTCACTATCAACATCTAACATTTCTAAACAAGACTTTGTAATGGAAAAGAAAAAGTCAGTCTGGACTAACGGGCTTTCAAAAATTCTAAATTCCTGAAGTTTTGCATCAAGACATTTAACTATATAAGATAGAATCTCTGCTGAGTAATCTTTAAAAACTCTATGCATATCTATAGGGAGAGCCTGGAATACTATTAAAAGGACAAAATCAAATTAAATTAAAATTTCATGTATTAAAAACCCCAAATTTTATTTGGGTTTATTTGTAAAAATTTTATATTTTAAGTTATTATTCAATAATTTACTAACATTCCAATTTCAGCCTAGCAAAGTAACCACACATTAAGGCAACTTCAGAATAAACAATGGTTACCAAAAATCACTATTTTTACTTGGTTCTGAGAACATTTACCGAGCTGCGGATACATTCCACAACGTCCCCTTCACAGCAGGCATCATACTTGAAAGAAACATCTTCTAAGAGGGAGGTGAGTTCCTGAAATTCAATCTTGGGAAATTTTTGACTGAGTACAGCAATGTTTCTGGAAAAAGAATAGATAAACCACTAAGATAATTACATCAGCAAGTAGAACAATATAGTATAAATAGCTCCAAAACCACTGGTACCCTTGGGTTTTATAAACATCTTTGTTAAAGTGCTGATAGTATGTTGACAACCTGCAAGATCACTTTGAAAATATTAGGCTGATATTTTTAGCCCCCCACCCAGGATCCTGATATGAGCAAAAAAAAAAAAAAAGCTTAATTATAGCAAGACATGTTGTCAAGGGCCACCATTTCCTACCGTAAGCCCACAAAAGGCATAGATAATCCATCATAGAACTCTTTCCTGCTGACCTACTTCAAATCTCAACATTTTTCTCGAGACATTGCTCTAGCACCGTGACTAATCAGTGAGGGTGAACAGCAGAGATAAAATTTATCCTTGCAAGGTGGTCTCCTCACCTCACCTAAGGTCAAAGGCGAATGGATCCATCAGGTCTAGAGCAGAGAGGGGTCTCACAGCCCTCATTAGGGACACCCAGACCAGGTCAGATTTCCAATTAACCGAAATACATCTCAGAAGTAGCCGCTTTTCTCTGCAGCGTCTCCCACCTCCCAAGCCTTGTCTCACCTGACCTAATAGTCTGGTTCTGAGCCATCCACGTGGGCTCAGAGCAGCCTAGTTCCCTGGAAAACAGGGAAAACTCTACATGGAAACTCATCGTTTAACAGAAACAGGACACAGAAAGGAAGACAACCAGAGATGAGTGCCGTGTATAAAACTCACATCGAGTTTAAGACTTTGGGTCCAAATTTCAGAAGTGCACCACAGACATTCTTTTGATAAGAAGAAAATGCTCTTAAATATTGTGTGATAGGCGCTGCCTAAAAAAGAGAAAAAATTCTCTTGAAACAAGAGTAAAACCTCACTATTCTCATATCGTAAAACTATAAGTCAATCAAATTATCACAAAGTTTGTTCGAAGACAGAAAATCTATAACAGTTTTGTTTCAGTAAACTTATATATGAAAAGAACTAAGCATTTGTGGCACGTGACAAAGTGGAGGCCAGCCTTCCTGGTGGCTGAGTTGTACCTGCAGGAAGGTGCTTGCCGCTCCCCTGCCGGGCAGAGTGCTGGGAGCTGGGCCACCTCTACTGAGATGATCCATTGTAGGGTAGTCAAAAGAACGTAGACAGAACCAACGAGACAGAAAATAAAGTATCTTTCATCCTGGGTATTCACTCACTAGGACTTCTTCCCCATTTACAAAAAAACCAAAACCAAGAAAGAAGCCCTGGAAGTGAGTGGCTGTGTTCCAGGATCTCAGTAACAAGATTACTTAGAGTAGCAGCTGGTGGTTAACACGATGAAAATCAGTGAATGTGACAAGGGCAAGTCAGGGGCAGTGACGACACCCTGGGCAGGTCTGGACCTTGGCGTCAGTGACACTGGGCTCTCGAGGACACAGGCGTGACACCCACCCTCCTTGGACACAGGCGGGACACCCACCCTCCTGGGACACAGGAGGGACACCCGCCCTCCTGGGACACAGGCGTGACACCCGCCCTCCTCGGACACAGGCGTGACACCCACCCTCTTCTGAAAGCAGCCGTCCTCGCGCTGGTCTTCACAGCAGGCTCCAGCCGCCTCTGCAAAGCGAGTGGCCGCATAGAGAAGCGTGGGGGCAAAGACAAAGGGGTTCCTTCTGGCAACTTCATACACGTAGCTGTAAAAAAGTTAAGAATCAAAGACAGAGAAGATGGGAAAGGAAGACAGGCCAGGTGTGAACGTAGACCAGGGAAGGGAAGGGAGGGAAAAGCTGCAGGGAAGGCGTGACCGGAGGAGACAGAAGAGCCGGCTACAGAACGGAGAGTGAGGGAAGGCGGTTCCCCACAGAGGACGCCAGCAGAAGGCCGCATCGCCGGCCCTCCAAGTCCTTATCACCACCGAAGGGGCTGACTCTAGAGTAAGGGCGACACTGTGACACCACCCCAGCGCTGAGCGGCTGCGTCTAAGCGCCTTCCCTCCCGTGTGGCTGTGGCCACTGGTCCCCACATCTCCCTCCGTGTTCAGAGACAGCTCTGTGTACGCTCCCCACCTGCTCCTTCTGAGATCTGGGCTCAGATTTACTCATGTTCAAGTCAACTTATGATTTAAGTTTCCATGAGCTCACCTGCTTTCTAGAAGTCTCTGCTTAAACACCCATTAATTTGTTGTTTGCTAGATGTAAAGAGCTGCAACTTCCCCTTGGGAAGAAGGTATTATTCCCTCCACGGTCCATGCCACCTAGCAGTTCAACACCCTGTGCACACCTCAGCCCTAGGACTTACCACATTATAATATACATTCCATTGATATAAGAGTCTTAAAAGTAGGGTCCATATCTTATTCATATTAGTATCCCCAACCCTGAGCCAGACTCTGACACACAATATGTGAATGAGCTAATGAATGAATTCATCAGTGAACCCAGCCAGGCTCCTGTAAGGTAGGTAGGTATGTAGCCTAAGAGTAATTCTTCGGTTAAACCAGCAGTTCTCAACCTTCCTACTGCTGCGACCCTTTAATACGGTTCCTCCTTTAATACAGACCCCCAGCCTGTTGAGGGTCACCACAACATAAGGAACTGTATTAAAGGGTTCTGGCATTAGGAAGGTTGAGAACCGCTGAGTTAAACCATTTTTCTACTAGGGTTAAACTTACTGATTTAGAAAAGATTCTGAGCTCTTTTTGAAAGCCTGGCATTTCTCTTCAGGATCCAGAGTGGGGAAAGGAGGCAGAAATCCTACATCATCTTTCTTGTTCAAGAAGAAACAGCTTCTTCTTTCAAAATCGCTACCGCAGCAGTGCGAAAAATTATGCTTCTGTGGCAGCCCCTTCATAGCACATATTTTTTCCTGTAAAATATCACTCTGGACAACAGAGGGGGAAAGGCCAATTTCAGTCATGATATTCTCTACCAGTGGAAAACACTCGGGCACAATAAGCCATCACTGATACCCTTTGGGAAAGAGATGACCCTTTTCCCACTATTGCCTGCAGGACAACCTCACCCACACCAGCCCCGCCAGCCCCACGCAGGAAACCTTTCTCTGCCTATCACGAGACCCCTGAACCTCTCTAGTGCTCTTTCCCGGCCTCCTGCGTTTCCTTTCCAGTTTGGCTTTTCTCTTCGTCTCCCGAGGTGAGGATACATCAGTATGTTAATGTACTGGTGAAGTATTTAGAAGCGGCATTTAATAGCAGTTTCTAGAGATGCAGATGGAGACTCTACTTGGCGGAAACCCAGAAAAGAAGGTGTGATAATAGGACCTATGGAGAGAGGCAGCTGTGGTGGGTGTCTCTGTGTCATACTGGGCGTGGTCAGGCTGCCGGCTTCCTCCTCTGCCTGCATACCCAGAGCATTCTGTATGCATAAGGTATATGCATATATATTGCAAGTACATAGGCAATTTCTGTGCATCATAATACAGAATTATTATCTCTCCTAAGGAAAGTACCTTTCCTAAATGCTGAAATTAAGCTAAATAAAAATGATAGCACAGACTACAAGCCCTAAATTCTCTCAACATTGGCAAATAGTCTTGTGTGTTTAAGGAACGCAAGCCGTTACTCACAGGCAACCTGGAGCACTCTGGGAGCGTCCTGTTAGCCATACATCTGTCCTTGTAGTTGACCATGTCTCTGGCCAGTGTCTCCACATCTTCGAAGGCCGCTTCCTGAACATACTGAGCAAAGGTGATGATGGAGCTGCAACAGTCCATGCGGTGCACACGGATCATTGGCAGAAATTCTGTTTACACCCAGAAACTCATAACAGCCTCCCAACTATCCTCAGGCACTTCACTATATAGGAAGGCTGCAAATTTTACAACTTTTACATGGCTTAATTGCCTCCCCAAAATTTTTTAATTAATGTTATATTTACTTTTTGATATGGTTTCTATTTAATTTAAATTACTTTGGTGGAGCATTAACTTTTCCAGGATGTATCAGATAAGATTACAGTAAACCTTATCAAAAAGGGTTTGGTACAACTCACATGAATGCAGTATTGTCCTCGATAAATTTCTGAGTAATCTTGAAGTTATCTGAAAAGCAAGAATATTGAGGTTATTGTGTCTCCTGGTATTTTAACATTTTCCAGGATATAGCTACACGTGGTATTTAAGCACATAAAGTGTGAAAAAGATCCGGCATATTTAACAAGAAGATGTCGTGTGACGAAAACAGGAAACTTTCACTACAACCAATATTTGCTTGGGACATACTCATTAAGTTTAGTTAATTAGGAATAATCCTAACTGACTAGGCTTTACATTTGCCATTTTTGGCTCTCTAGATACAAGTGTCAAGTACAAACGTCATTTCCCCAGACTAAATGTTTGTCCTCTTAGACTAGAGAAGTAATGGGAGGATTAGCTGGTGGGCAGTGTAGGGCCACGGAGGGCTTGCTGGTGGTCAGCACGGCTCCCAGTGCTAGTCCAACACTGACATCTAGGTGATCTCCTGACTCAGATGAGATCATGAATTCCCTCCAAGAAAGCATAAACAAAATAGAGGATGTCTGTGTGTGTTCACACAGACTGCACTTATGGGGTCCTTATGGCTGGGCACTGAGGTGATCACCACTGGGGCCAAAACACTCTGCTGGACCTCGGGCTCCTAAGCACTCTCTGGTGGAAATGACCCTTGGGCATGACTGTTATCTGGTTTAGAATGAGCTTAGGCATTTGACAGCAGTGCTGTGGGATCCCTAGGTGAGAAACCAAAGAGGGTTGTAGGGAGTGGTAACAGTCGAGCATGAGAAGACGCAGGGGTATAGCCGGCAGGGTGAGGGAGCCTGCCTTTCCGTGTCAGAATGCCGTGGGGGAAGCACAAACGTGAAAACTCTTGAGATGTATTTAGGGAACATCAATCAATGCTGATGGGAAAGTGGGTCACTGCAGCAACAGTGGGACCCAAAGGGCCTGGGTCCAGATATGGGGGTCTTGTGTAAAAAACTGAGGAGTCTGGGCTTCAGTTGGAAGCTGTAGAGTCTCTGAAAATGTCCATACAGGACAGTAATGTGATCATTTCTATACACTAAGAAGTACCAGTCGGGGAGTGATGAATCTAATGTGGGGCTATCCCACTGTGCCTGACAATTAGAAAGTGTCAGGAACTATTTGTCAAATAGATGGACAGGAAAAAATGAAAAGTTCACTCGTTGATTTTTGCAACTGTCCTACTGAGAAATAAGTAGGGTCTGAATTTTGGGAGAAGTAATGGCAGTGAAAAGGAAAACCTAGAGAGAAAAGACGTTACAGAGACTGAAATTAACAGGATTTGGAACAGTTATTATAATGGGAAAGAGACAGAGACCTCGGAAACAGCCACTCCGCTCAGGTCCTCCGGTATCACAGCAGGCATCGTAGGGGGTTATCAAACTGAGTCAGACCCAGTCCACAGCTTTGGAGCCATTGTGATGCTCAGAGAACCTTTGTGCAAATTACAAAAAGAGTGTGGTGCCGTGGCTCAAAGGAGTAAGGCGTCAGCCCCATATGCCGGAGGTGGTGGGTGGGTTCAAACCCAGCCCCAGCCCTCCCCCCCCCCCAGCAAAACCCCGCAAATTACAAAAAGTAGTTCCTTCTAGGCCAGAAGGATTATAAAAAGATACCCCCTCTGGACAGGTGAAATTCAAAATGCTACCCCATTTGGATGGAAGAAAAATAAATGTCGTCCCTTTCTCCAGGCTGACACTGCTTTGGCCAGGTTTTGGGCATCGGGCCTGGTGTACAGATGAAGCAAGAAACAGGGTCCTGCGTGCCCTAACGATGTTCGCCATCTGGCTGGGAGGTCTGCTGGACACCCAAAGGTTCCAGACAAATGACAACTTATATCTATCACTCCAACATTACCATAAAGTAACCACATTCCATTGCAGGAAATACTAACACTTAAAATCCAAATTGTATCTCCCTGCAACACTTACTATCCCGCCACAGAGCACTGACCAATTTCTAGGTGTGATGCACAGAGCTGCCTCCCCTTATAGACTCACTACCATGACTACCAAATACAAATTCTAGAAAGGTTAGTTGGGACCATTTTATATAAATTAATGAGAAAAGAAAAAGCTGAAGAATTAAATTGAAAGAAAGCAAGATTAAAAATAAAAATTACCCTAATTTGGTCATGCCTTACCTGATATACAAGTAAATTTCTTACCTGTATCCTCAGGCTTTGTGGGCAGAGTGAGGGATTCAGTAAAAAAGAACAAGAAAAAAATAAAACCTCTAAGTTTAAAGTGTTTCATTTTCTTTTTTTTTTTAGAAATGGCATTCAAAAAAGAAAGTAATGTGGCTGAGGAACATCAAGTTTTTATATTATTCTTTGACCTTATAAGTAAAAAAGTAACCCATTTAATCTATTTGGAAATATCAAATATTCAATTTTATTTAATCATCCTTCAGAAATTGCTGCTAATTATTAACTAGGAAAAGTTGCCACTGTGTTTCACCAGAAAAAATCTTTCGAGTTGGAACAAAAGTCCACAGGCTAAGTATGCATCGTATCTAATCAAACAGCAACCAAAAAGACTGAGAAATACTGCACGTGTTAAGGGAAAAATGGCTAAAATACAATGATTCAGTAAGCTCCATCCTGGGCATATATTCAAAGAAAATGCACTATCTGCACGCCCATGTCCACCGCAGCTTTAATCATAACAGCCGAGATGGGTAAGACAACTCAAGTGTCAGTCAACAAATGAATAGGTAAAGAAATTGTGATTTTGTTTCTGTGTATACACACACACAATGGAATAGCAGTCAACCTTTAAAAAGAAGGAAATTCTCTCATGTGAGACCATGTGGACAAACCTGGAGGACATTAAGTGAATAAGCCAGACATAGAAAGGAAAATACTGCACCATCTGATTGACAGAGACTAGAAAATAAAAACAGTGGTCAGCATGGTGGGAGGGAAGGTGAGGTGCTCGCGATGAGCACAAATTTCAGGTATGTAGGGTGTGCAGGCTGCAGACATCTGATGTTCAACACGGGGAGGACAGTTAATAGGTAACACTGCACTACATCCTTGGAATTTGCTAAAAGACTAGGTCTTAAGTATTCTCACTGTCTTAAGAAAAAGGTAACTATGTGAAGAAATGGATATGTGGACCAGCTATGTGGATCAGCTCGACTGGAGCTCAGCCCATGATGCATATTTATAACAAACGTCATGGCGTGCACCTGATAGATATAGGACACAACTTGCTCTGGGAAGTGTGGTTGGTGTGTTCTACAACTAAGTCAAAACCCAGAAGTGACTCCAAAAGCAGACCCGGGTCTGGATTCTCCAAAAGCAGACCCGTAATATGTTTGGAAGGTGATTGGCAGAGGCACAAGTGGAAAATTGGGACCAGGCAGGGAGAAAAGTCAATACCAGTGATGTCAGTGAAAACAGGAACGATGTAGCGATCCGGCTATGATTCTGCTGGGAACTGAGAAGTGGAACATGCCCCAGCATCATCCCGACAGAGGATGGGGGAGCTGGGCCACTATTCCATTGACGGAGGTGGACACAAGCAGGAATAATAATCAAGTGAATAATGAGATCTACATGAGCAAGAAGAATGATAACTCATGAGTATTCCTAAACAAGGAAGAGAAAGCTGCTAGAGAGAGGCTGTGCAAAGCAGCCCTGCCAGATAACAGAGCACATCCCAAGACATCACAACAGTTACAACAACATGGTATCGGGAATTAAGATACAGACATGATGAAATAAAAGTTAAAATTTAACTCAAATTTTAACCCATCTGTATGGTAGGATAATTCTAAATAGATCATTGATAAATATGTAGAAAGAAATAAGAGTTATAAAAGTACTAGAAGAAACACAAGCAACAAAGGGAAAACTTCCCTAACTATGATGCAAAATAAACACAACTGCAGAAAAAAATTTTAAGACTTGCATCAAGAAAATACTGCAAAGTCAAAACACAAAGGAAAAACAGAAAAAGTATCTGCAACCTTTATTGTAATATACAAAGAGCTATAGAAAAACTGGAGAGAACAGAATGGCCCGCAAAACAGTCAAATGATACAAGCAGTGCATAAAAGGGAAAAGATCAGTGGGAGGGCCTTAACATAGGAAAAGACACACATAACAGAAGAAATGCCTATCTAACAACACCAAGGGATGTTTCTTATCTGTATGATTGAAAAAATCTAAAAGTTTGGCAACACGTGGTAAAGATTAAATTGTAGAAAATAGGTCTTCTGGCTCGGCGCCTGTGGCTCGAGCAGCTAAGGCACCAGTCACATATACCTAAAGTGGTGGGTTTGAATCCAGCCTGGCCCGCCAAACAACAATGACGGCTGCAACCAAAAAATAGCCGGGCATTGTGGTGGGCACCTGTGGTCCCAGCTACTTGGGAGGCTAAGGCAGGAGACTTGCTTGAGCCCAGGAGTTGGAGGTTGCTGTGAGCATTGATGCCACAGCACTCTACCCAGGGGGACAGCTTGAGGCTCTGTCTCAAAAAAAAAAAAAATTAAGAAAATAGGTCTTCTCATTTATTGCTGGTGGAAATGCAAATGGGTATGGTATCTATGGGAAATTTGGCAGTATCTCAAAAATATGCTTTTGTCTTTGGGGCTAACCAACCCTCTAATAGGTGTATATACTAATTACTGGTTGTGGGAGCACCAGGTGAACCCACACGGCAGCACATCCAGTACCAAGAGATTGGAAATAGTCCAAATGTTCATCAAGACAAGATCTACTGGATAGACCATAACATACCTACACAAAGGAATTCTATGAAGCTGTTAAAAATAATTTTGAGGAAAAAACTTACACATAATATGTAGTGGTCACCAAGATTATATTCTTACCTAAAAACAGCCAGGCATAGGACAATATATGTACTATGCCACCCCCTGTGTAATATGGGAATGTGTTTACATGCGTATGTATTACACACTTTTGCTTAAAACTGAATGTGTAAAGTAAGAACTAAGAAAAGCTTCCATCTATAAGAGGGAGAAGTACAGGGTAAAAGCGAAGGAGATGGAAGTGAGATTTCTCTGAGCATACTTCATTCAGGGTTTGGCTTTAGAATCACATATTTTACAAGTCAAGAAAATCAAATAAACCTAAAAGACAAAAAAACCCACAATTTGAAAACAAACTGGAAGAAATGAAACTAGCTGACTGTACACTGAGCTTACGGCACAGACACAGAGGGAGTTGTAGTTGAGCCCTTCATCCAGTGGGGGGGCCATATACATATGTGCCATATGTACAACATACAACCCTGTATGTTGTACCTGCTAGGTGGGACCTTACTGACCCCCTTTTACGACCCCTCCCCTCTTTCCACTTCTTGCATTTATTTGTGTTTTTCTATAGTGTGGGTCTGCAGTTGTTCATCTACTGATTTCAAATTAGTATTAATTACCTGGGATGCTTACTTTCCCATTCTTGAGATACTTTACGAAGGAGTATGTTCTTCAGCTCCACTCAGGTAAATACAGTAGATGTAAAGTCTCCACCTTTTCTATGGCTGGATAGTATTCCATGGCATACATATATCATAGTTTATTAATCTATTCATGTGTTGATGGGCACTTGGGTTGTTTCCACATCTTTATAGTTATGAATGGAGCTGCTATAAGATGGAAGTCAGGGTCATTAATTTGAAATCTTCCTTCCTTCTAATATGGGCCTTAATGTTATAAAATTTATTTAGGTACCATTTTAGTGGCATCCCATAAATGCTGACATATTGCTTTTCATTTTTATTCAGATCAAAGTATTTTTAAATATAATTTTGATTTCATTGATTCATAAATTGTTAGAAGTACATTATTTAGTTGAAAAATATTACAGATTTTCTAAAGATCTTACTAAGTTTGATTGCTAATTTAATATTATACTTTCAAACAATTCTCTGGGATCAACTATTTGAAAGCAATATCATAGGAGGAGACAAATTCCCTGTATGGTAATCAACCCCAGTCCTGGAAGAGCAGGCAGGAGAATGCCTGGGGGCGGGGCTGATCTTCAAAGAGCAGCTGACTTCCAGCCACCTTTTTTTCACTGTCTCTTCACCCCAGCAGGAGTTTAGCTTCACCTGATACTGCTCTGTGGACACTGGCAATTTGGGCTACTGCTTACGATTTATGTTCTCAGTGATGATGAAACAAGTGACAGTCTTCTTTGCAATTTAGTGTATAGACAAAATCACACATTAAAATCTATCTGCCAAACCTATCCACCCCCTTTTAGATCCACTACCCTGGACCACCACTCCCTAATCCCCATCCTAAACACACACACATACACACACACACTCACACGAGAGCCCAGGACTTCCTCAGTGGTCTCTGGTGTGAATGTTTATTTCTCAGGCCCGTGCTTTTCTCTTTCTCCTGAGTGTAGCTTTCAGGTGATGGATTTAGCAACTATTAATTCACCACCTTACAGGAAAATGCAGCCCATGGCGTGTAGTATTTATCCACATACCCAAACAATTATTTTCTTGAATGCTTATTATGTTACAGGCATTATTCCACATGCTGAGGATAACAGAAGTGACCAAAACAGATAAAAATTCCTATTCTCTTAGAGCTTATACTCTAGTAGAGATAGACAGAAAATCAACAATTAATGTAAGTGGTGTGGAGGCCAAGATAGTGGCAGGATGTTTAAGAGGGAGATGAGGAAGACACCATCATCCAGCCAAGGACAGTGAGAAGAAGCTTGAAGTGGTCAAAGAACCTTACACACTGCTGAGGGTTTTCCAAGAATCACAGGGCAAGACTAAACTTAGCCTGTGGGCCATAGAATGTTGAAAATATTAATTACATCCCATGAAAACTATAGTACCATTAAGATTTGTACTTTTAAATGTTTATAAATAGAGACATAAGATTGAGGAAAAAATACATATTGAATTTTCATGGATCCTACGGAAGCATAATTTCTGATTGCATCTCTAGACTATCCATTGTAACATTTAAGGGGTCATTTAATGAACAAGGTGTCCTGGCAGCATCAAAAAGTGCTTAACTTGGGGGCGTGGTTTCAGTCCATTAAATGATCTAGTGTCGGGAATCCATTGTTGGGTGGCCTTAATCTCCTATGATAGCCAATATTCAAAGCTTGTGTAACAGAATCTGCTTCACACAAGAGTATACAACACTATTTAAAGAAATCATCTGTAAGTTTTCACAAATAAGCAGACCAGGAAGAAGGAAACATTTGGGAATACTTTATTTCTGTGACAGAAAATCTCACATGAAAGTCCTCATCATTTTATTAATTCACAAAAAGTATTAAATCAGTCATGATTAAAGGGAAAAGTCCACAGCAAACCATAAGGATTCCTTTTGACTTCTCTTCCCCCTGAAATATAAACAAAACTATATTAATACTAATCAAATGAACAGGTGCACGGGAAACTGGTTCTATTACATTGTATCAGGGAAACACTGGCTACATAGGGAGATCTGGTGGCATTCTCTGAAGACTTCAAAGTAACCTAAAAGACTTTGTCATTAGTTGCTTCTCTAATTTAACATTGCACACATAATTCTGTTGGGTGTTCTTAAAATAAGTGTTTTCATGAACTGCATTTATTTTTAAGGAAATCAATGGTACTTCTGAGGCTCTATCTCCTGATGGATTAACATTTGGGGGAAAACAACATTATATTCAACCTTGTCTCAATATTTTGTTACCTGAAGTAATTTAAACTCCCAAAGCAGCTCGAGTTTTTGAAATTAGTTTTGGACCCTGAAAATTGAGAACAAATAAAAATAATCAGAGAGAAAAGTGGACAGTATACCAGTCATACAGTTAATTCTCTACAATCCAGGGTGAAGCCACAGGTATGTATATGAATCAAGTTAAAAGTAAGGAAATACATCTCTGATGCCAGAGAAGAAAAGACATTCATTCATATCAATAGTACATTTGTTTTCCTATACCCCCAAATCTTTGCCTATTCTTGCCCCACTTTCCACTTCCTCTATAAATCACAAATCTTTAGAAATTAAAAGGTTTGCAGAGAGAATACTGCTCCTATGTGCTAAATGCTCTGTACAGCTAAATCAATGGTTCTCCAATTGGGGGGCATCAATCTTTTTGCATCATATTGATCACAAATGGTTTATGTTATGTCTACTCTATCCATTCTATCTGATTTGGTTATCTGTGTCCCACTCCCACCACCTGACCCCACCAAAAACAGACACATGCCCATGAGCACGCACACTTAAGCACAGCTAACTATGCTACTTCTAGAGAGACTCTCCATTTCTAAACATTATCTGTCTTTGGAGTTTGACAAAACATAGCAAAACAGCCAAATTCAGACCAAAAGACTGAATTATAGAATATCCTTTTCAAAGATAGTGATGCTATATTCAGATACACATGTTTAGTAATACAAGCTAAAGGTTTATAAAATGTAGCCAATTAACTTGATTGGCAATCATTTTGCAATGTATACATTAAAATAGAATATATATCACCTAATATATATAATTTTTATTTGTCAATCATGCCTCAATAAAACTGAAAAAAAAAAGCTTTGAAAATGTTAGGTAGAATTCCCCTGTTTTAAAAAAATGCAGCCAATTACAAATCTGCCTAAAATTATCAAGTAAATGGATTAAAATAATTCCCAGTTAATACTCTATTGACATGCAGAGGCATGCTTCTAAATAATTTCAAACACGTTTTCAATAAATATTCTCCCAACGTTCTAATTGCACAGTTAGTTTGCTATTAAATTTTTTTTAATCTGTTTAGCTGAACTGATAAATTTTAGGTCAGAAAGTATCTTAATCATCAATTTTTATATATTCACTTTATTTTTTTCTTTTTTTTTTTTTTTTTTTTTTTTTTTTGAGACGGAGTCTCAAGCTATCCCCCTGGGTAGAGTGCCATGGCATCACAGCTCATAGCAACCTCCAACTCCTGGGCTCAAGCGAGTCTCCTGCCTCCACCTCCCAAGTAGCTGGGACCAC
>CAUYQV010106092.1:0-17582 GCA_963574575.1 Galagoides demidoff | reverse complement strand
GTAGCAAGGTTCTTGTATACTTAGCATTTAATGGCTCAAGTCAGAAACTCCTGGCCTTAACATATATTCAATCTCTTTCCAGCTTCCCTGTGAGAATGAGAATATTTACATCTTCACTTACATTCACTCACTCATGTGCTTACTTGCTTGTTTATTTTATTTTCCTAAACATTTCTTGAATGCCAGAAATACACTAGAGAGCAAACCAGTGGAGGGGGGTGTAGGGAGGACGCCTCGCTTTGAGGGTTTCTGGCTTTTACTGCGCAGCGCCTGGGCTGTGTCTAACAGGCCAGATGTGAGCTGAGTGCGCAGACAGGATGCATCTACCACTCCCTGAAGACGTGACCAAAAACTGCAGTAAGAATGACGCCGGCACTGGATTTGACAAATGATTAGGCGTCTCAGGCCCACAGTGACAGAAGAGCAGGCCGGCCTGATGGGTGGCAGGTGCAAGGCCTGTGGGCAGGAAGAGCACTCTCCCCACCCTGCCGTTACCCTAACTCTCACCCCAGGGCAAAATTCATCACTCTGAGACTCAAGTTAGTTTAGAGCAGTGTTTTGACCTGTTTTATTTCACAGCACACTTGAACCTATGCTTTAACTTCTGGGGAACACTTAAATTATATTGATCAAAACAAGAAAAAAAGAGTATAGGGCGGCACCTGTGGCTCAAAGAGCAGGGCACCGGCCCCACATGATGGGGGTGGCAGTTCAAGTCTGGCCCTGGCCAAAAAAAAAAACAACTGCAAAAAAAGAGCATAAATGTCTTAACACAATAATTAAGTAAGTGAGGTGAAGGCTATGTTAACCAGTTTGATGTAAGCATTCCAAATTGTATATAAAATCAGCACATTGTACCCCATAAATGCAATAATGTATACAGTTATGATTTAATTTAAAAAAAAGAAAACAGTAAAAAAAATCACTGTTGTAGAGAAAGGCTTGGGAATACTTCCTAGGGAAGCCTGCTTCACTTGACCTTCCAAGAAGACCCAACTTGAAATTTCTCTATGAAAATCAATATGGGATCAATGACTCAATAGTTGGAATAAAGAACCTCTCACTTTGTTTATAAGATGTTTGAATTTGATCAGAAAATAAAAGGTAAGAACAGTTCCCTGGCAGTTGGGATATTATTGAATGTTCCCAGCAAGAAATGATGAATGTTTCAGATGACAGGTGTGCTGTGAGCTCTGATCAATCACTATACATCGTGTGCATCTGAACCGCACTACATACCCCATAAACTTATATAATTATTATGTGTCAGTTTGAAAATAATAAAGTATAATACAAAGTAATAACAAAAGACTAGCACTTCTTAGCTTAGGCTTTATGTGAGAATTACCTGGGGAGCTGTCAAAAGACACCAGCGCCCAGAAGCCGTATTAGACAAATTACATCAGAGGTCCCGAGGTTGGGCCCAGACTATGATAATAATCTTTTAATCTTCAGGCAATTGCAAAGGATAGTCAGGGTTTAGAGCCACTGAAATATGCGACGTCTATATTCTCTTCTTGCTTTAACATATATTTTCATTCCAAATGAGTAAGAACCACCCCTCCCCCCCAGACGCATTCTCATCTTCGTAGTTCTGCAAAGATTTTAAGTTTGGTGTGATTCAAATTAGTCACGGGTAAAACCAAAACCACAGGACACAAAGTGAATGATCTCTCCATGAGCCAGCTGTGCGCAAACACGCCCAGGGGTTCCTGCTGATCAGTGTTAGTAAGGTCCAACTAGAGACGGGCGGTACCAGAGAGGGCTGAGCCAGGGTGGGAGGGGGCCGCAAGAAACACCCACACTCTTCTTCTCAGCAGAAGGGCTCTTCTGGAATGTGAGGACCTCACTAATAAGCAGGCTCTTCACTGCATTGAGGAGGGATGTGAAAGAGATGACAGTGATTTGGACATAAATACACGTGCACATTGCATTTGGATTTGCAATGTGGATAGTAAAAGCTTCTTAGTAGAAAACAGGTAAGACACATCAATCACTGATTTGCATATCTTAGCATTGAAGGTTCCTACCTTGTCCAGTACTCTCCCTAATTTCTGCCTGAAGTCGAAATCTACTAGATTCTTTACAGCCCCTTGTGCATAGCCCCCCAAATACCTCCTTTCACAGGTGAAGAGGCCCCACTTGCCATAATCTCTTTTGCTGGGAAAGTCTTTGATAAACTTGAGCAAGATTCCCTTCTTCTCTTTCCTAATGCACCTGAAGTCATGCAGAACAAGTCTAATTTCCTCCGCCATCTGCGAGCATTTTAAATTCTTAGAAAAGAGCTATACAGAACCCCAAATTGTCTCCCTGCTTGAACAAAGTCATCACCTGCAGACACTCCATGGGGCTAATGGGTAGAGTTCCATTTTTACTTAGGTGCTATAGCTACTGCAATTTCCACAATTAGCACCCAGAAGTCTATTGCGGAGCAGAAAATTGCATTTTATAAAGAAACCCAGGCTATCTCTTGCTTCTTATTTTAATTCACATAGCATTTGGGTTTTCCTGGTTAGACAAAATTACCCCTTTCCCATGGCTCAGGATATAGAATATTAGCAATTTTCAAATGCTAAAATGGCTAAAGTGTTCAACATTTTGCCAAACTATATGAACAAGCACCCTCCCCTCCCTCCCCCCACAACAAGCAGAGAGGCCCATTTGGGGAACCAGTGTGATTACTTTTAATTTGCTTCCCTATGACCCTCCTAATGATGTCCCTCTCTCCCTGAAGACGAGAACAGAAACAGAAGTTCATAAGCACAAAGCACACTGACGATGTCGTCCTTCTGCTAGCACAGAGCTCAGTTTCTTTTGGTCCATGAGCTTAAACAAAATAACGAGATTCCACAGATTCCAGGGTCATAATATCAGCCTCTGTCAGCTCCACACAGTGAGTGAGATCTGCAGTCCTCCAACAAACCTTGAAACAAAAGCACAGGCAGTCTCACGATCCGACAAGTTAGAGACGTCATGGTTCCACCTCCCCGCTCTGTCCTCACTTCACAGACAGGCTCTCTGTTTCTCTCCATCCTGTTCTTGAAACTCAGGAGTCTTTGCTCTTGGTGGTAGGATACCCTCAATTCATGTGCAAGAGACATAGATGTTTGGTTTCTTCTTTAGAAAGCACAGGCATCTGGATGACACTTCCCTGCTCCCGAGTAACAAGGTCACATTAATTAACAAGTGCTGTGTCACCACTAACCAACTTCCATCACTAATCTGAGGACAGTGTGACACCACCCTGCTTCATCCAGCTTGCCCAGTTTTTCCTCCCTATTCAAATAAGGCTAAAATCTGCCGTTCTCTCATTTTCCCGGTTTACATTTCTTGCTAAAGACCACAAGTAAAACCTTACCTGTATCTTTCTCATTGCCAAGGACATGTTCTAGAGAAAATGGCAAAGAATATTGCTGAGAAAATATATTGCCCACTCCTCTTTCTCAATTTTTTTTTTTTTGTGTGTGTGTGTGGCAGAGTCTCACTTTCTTGCCCAGAAAGAGTGCCACAGCATCACAGCTCACAGCAACCTCCAACTGCGGGGCTCAAGCAATCCTCTTGCTCAGCCTCCAGAGTAGCTGGGACTACAGGTGCCCACCATAATACCCGGCTATTTTTGGAGATGGGATCTCACTCTTACTCAGGCTGGTTTCAAACTCCTGAGCTCAAGCAATCCACCCACCCCGGCCTCCCAGAGTGCATTACAGGTGTGAGCCCTGGCCCCCAGTGCCCCCTTTCTCAATTTTGTTCACTTCTTTTGAAGGTATCCAATGATATCCTGAGCTTTCTCTTAAACAAGTACATCATGTCTATTATTTTCTCAAGAATAAAGACATACACGCAGAAATAACTAACTCCAGAAGAAGAGAAGGACTAGCAGCAGTGACCTCACATGGCTGAGACCCTGAGGACCAGCGGCAGTGACCTCGCACGGCCGAGGCCCGGAGGACCAGCAGCAGTGACCTTGCATGGCCGAGACCCTGAGGATCAGCAGCAGTGACCTTGCACGGCCGAGACCCTGAGGACCAGCAGCAGTGACCTCACATGGCCGAGACCCTGAAGACCAGTGGCAGTGACCTCGCACGGCCGAGGCCCTGAGGACCAGCAGCAGTGCCCTCACATGGCCGAGACCCTAAGGATCAGCGGCAGTGACCTCGCACGGCCAAGACCCTGAGGATCAGCAGCAGTGACCTTGCATGGCCGAGGCCCTGAGGACCAGAAGCAGTTACCTCGCAGGGCCGAGACCCTGAGGACCAGCAGCAGTGACCTCACACAGCCAAGACCGTGAGGACCAGCAACAGTGACCTCCCGTGGCCGAGGCCCTGAGGACCAGCGGCAGTGACCTCACACGGCCGAGGCCCTGAGGACCAGCGGCAGTGACCTCACACGGCCGAGGCCCTGAGGACCAGCGGCAGTGACCTTACACGGCTGAGACCCTGACACCCACCTGGAGTTTAAGAATCCAGACCTGGGTTCCTGCATCTCTCTACAACTGGAATGACCGATTAAGTCAGCTAAAGGAGCACCGTCCAACAGAAATGTAATGTGAGTCACTAAATAAAATACAGACTTATAGATTTTCCAGCAGCCATGTGTTAAAATAAAAAAGAAATGAGTAAATTGATTTCAATAATATGCTTAGCCAAATATGTCCAAAATATTACCTCATCAATACAAACTTTATTAGGAGATATTTTACGCTTTTTCTTTTGTGCTACATCTTCAAAATCCAGTGTGAATTTCACACTTACATCCAATCTAGACAGGCCACATTCCACGCACTCGACAGTCACTCACGCTGTTGCCAGCTGGAAAGCACACAGGAAGTGCCACGACTCTCTGGACGTTTTCCGTGTTATGTATTTCAAATATGGGAATTATTTTTATGGCAACTGAAAACTCCTCAAATTTAAGGAGCTAAGTACTTTTCTTCCTACTTTTACTGACCTAAGAGTCAGCAACAGAGGTGGACCGCTGGAGAAAGAGCCCACGGCCACAGGTCCTGCTGAAGGTGGCCCCGAGGCCTCAGAGCCCAGAGACAGAGGAAGCAGGATTGAGAACCAGAAGACATGATTTGCCGGTCAAGTCAACTCTGGATCAAGTAAGAACTGCTGGAATCGGTGAAGTACGTTATACTATAGCAGTTAAAAGTTAATCTTTGCAGACCTGTCATCCATAATTTAATTTTCACAGAGCAACTTATTTAAAAACTGTTTCTGAAGTCAGGGTCAGATTCCAAGTGTATGTGGACTTGGAATTTTATTCGGGCTTTTTCCTTGCTCATTGCCATTTTGGCCAGAAATTGTTTTAAATTCTCAGAGTTTCCACTGTGAGAGGTGTCTTAAAAACAATGTGGTAAAACCGAAGAAAATAAGCTCCCTTCTGATTTGACATTAAAAGGGGAAATCATAAAATACACGAGTATGTATGTATTAGCTCCAAAGGCTTCCACTCTTTAAAACCTGTGTTATCAGAAGGCTGGAGGAGCGCCAAGTGGGAACCAAGATAGGAGAGTTCCAACCCTCCAGAAACATGCAACCTGCAAGGAGGGTGATCTGGGTAACTAGTCAGGACCAAGGTGGGGTCAGCGTATCACCAGCCCCAGCAGGAAGCCTGTCCACTGCGCTCTCCAGCACCCCCGGCACTCAGCCCCATCCTGGTAGAGGCCAAGCACTGCCTGAAGGACACAGGAGGACAAAGATTTCGTTCCTCTGTGTGAATTCACGGTGCAGAGAACTGAGGGCTGCTGTGAGTGCATTCGCCTTAGGGAGAGGATAGTAATTTAAGCATATGTTACGAAGCCATCACGGCAGAGAGGACACACACAAATTCAAGACTGTAAGTGTATCTGTTACCCTCACCGTGAGGTGAAATGTGTGCATAGTTGCATTTTTTAATGGCTGCTGAACAAACTACTACAAATTTAGCGGCTTAAAATAACACGAATTTGTCATCTTGAAGTTCTGGAGGTCAGAAGTCTGGCAGAGGTTTCACCGTCCACAGGGCTGTTCCTCCTGGAGTCTCTCAGGGAGACCTCTGGGTGCTGCCTGTGCTTCTTGACCCCCTCACAGCACCGCCCTCCATTGTCAAGGTCATCAGCACTGTAACTCAATGAGGATTCCCCTGTGGTCGCAGCTCTATCTGACCACAGCCAGGAAAGCCCAAAAGGCTCCCCAGTTTTAAAGATTCCTATGATGACACTGGTCATACTCGGATAACCCATCTCAAGGTCATATCCTTAATCACACCTACAAAGACCCTTTCCAGGGATTAGGGTGTAGACATCTATGGGTATCCTCGGGGCCCATTATTTTCTATCTACCACAGAAAATGGATGAGTTGTAAAACTACACATACAGTTTCCTTGCTGTTCCCACAGCTCGGTGCTGCCTGCGTTCTTCAGCTCCTGGCCACCTCCTCCATCCTCACAGCCATCAGCATTTTCTCTCTGACCTTCTTCCAAGGTCAAGTTCCCCTCTGACCACATCCAGGAAAGCCGTGTTTATCTCCCTCTCTCTCTGCCAGCTCCATCCCCCCCATTCCCTTAACAAACCAACAGTCTGAAGGAAAAGAAACTGTATGCAAATACAATTACACTTACTCCCCCCATCTGCTTCCTACTGCCTTGAGGTCCCCACCAGCCTGAAAATCACTAGGCAATAGAAGAATAAACAAACAAGCAAAAAATTGAGTAGCAGAGATGCAGTAAGCATCACCAACACACCTGACTATCAGATACATTCAAATAAGAATGTTGACTCCATCATGGGCCAAGTATACATTAAAGCCACTTTTGCCCCTATTATTTTGTTCTAAGGGAAATGTAGCTAGAAAAAGTTACGGAGGTTGGTATTTACAAAAAATAACAGCTCCGTTGAAATGAAAGTGCAAACCATATTGAGCAGTAAACATTTATAATAGTTACCTTTGTGCAGACAAAATATGCCATCACGCACTCCCCATTTGCCTCCTCTAATACCCACCATAAGAATATGCAGAAATGCAAAATTCTTCAGGGTTTGCTATAATGATTTAATTAATATCTCAAAATGTTTTCTACTGTTAATGTTCAGATTTCTAACATGTAATTTTATATAAAAAGTATACTTTAAAAGTTAGAATATCTAGGCAGTGCCTGTGGCTCAAAGAAGTAGGGTGCCGGCCCCATATACCGGAGGTGGTGGGTTCAAACCCAGCCCTGACCACCCCCCAAAAAAAAGATCTGCCAAAAAAAAAAAGAATTTTAAATATCTGTTTTTCTTAAACATTTAGTTCTGAAACACAAGGGGAGTGCGTCTCCATCAACCCCACACTGGACACAGCAGGTGCCATTATAGGGGGAAAGAGCTGAATGAGTTTAAAATAATTTCTCATTTCTGACTAGTGTACTAGACACACCTGTCCTCTCCCAGGGACTTGTTATCTCCTTGTAGTCTTGAAAGAGGCAGAAACTCAGTTGCTTCCATCTACAAACAGAATACGATGGCTCTGTAGGTGAGACTAATGACGTGCTACGTACCAGGCATGACGCTAGCTTTTCCATCAATTCTGTGCCACCTTTTATCTTCACAGTGACTCTATGCATCAGTTTTAATAACCCAAAGGTGCCTGAGGCTTAGAGAATGGTAAATGCTATCCAGGGTCACTCATCTGGAAAGTGTTACATAATATGTTCTTCCCTCTAATGCGACAAAGCACCGTGAGGTCCACACGTTTTGGAAATGCTGTCCTCATGAAATTGAAAACAAAAGAATTATACAACAGATCAATAAATCAAAAAGTTGGTTTTCTGAAAAGGTCAATAAAATAGATCAAACTTTGGCTACCCTAACCAGGAAAAAAAAGAGTAAAATCTCTAATTTCATCAATCAGAAATGGTAATGATGAAATAACAACAGACTCCTCAGAAATTCAAAAGATCCTTAATGAATATTACAAGAAACTCTATTCTCAGAAATATGAAAATCTGAAGGAAACGGACCAATACTTGGAAGCACGCCACCTTCCTAGACTTAGCCAGAATCAAGTGGAAATGTTGAACAGGTCTATATCAAGTTCTGAAATAGCATCAACTATACAAAATCTCCCTAAAAAGAAAGCCTGGGACCAGATGACTTCACATCAGAATTCTACCAAACCTTTAAAGAGGAACTAGTACCTATATTACTCAACCTTTTTCAACATACAGAAAAAGAAGGAATACTACCCAGTACATTCTATGAAGCAAACATCACCTTGTCCCTGGAAATGCTGTCCTCAGAGATAAAAACTTTAGAGAAGTGGTTAAGTCAACCAGCGGTTAAGTTACTCATAGTTAAGTTCATGCAATTGAATAGCAAATCTCAATTAATATTTCTTAATTCCTAGACTGTAATTGCTTTTCAAATCTCAATCAGTGACATTCACGATGCTCCTCTCAGTCCCTTGTGTGCCTTAAAAATCAGCTTGACTGGCTCGGCGCCTGTGGCTCAATCGGTTAAGGCGCCAGCCACGTACACCTAAGGTGGTGGGTTCGAATCCCCAGCCCGGGCCGCCAAACAACAATGATGGCTGCAACCAAAAAATGGCCGGGCGTTGTGGCGGGCGCCTGTGGTCCCAGGTACTTGGGAGGTGGAGGCAAGAGACTCGCTTGAGCCCAGAAGTTGGAGGTTGCTATGAGCTGTGATGCCATGGCACTCTACCCAGGGGGATAGCTTGAGGCTCCGTCTCAAAAAAAAAAAAAAATCAGCTCAACTAATATCACCTCTGCAATGGGCTTCACAGCAACACTAGACTAAACTGAGTTTTCTCCTCTCTCAAACCCTAAGGCAGTTTTATTGGTACTATATGTGGCACTGTGGAGAGATGTCAGGAAGTGAGAGTGAGAGACAGGAGAGGCTGAGGAGGACACAGGCCGGGAGAGGAGGTGACGGGGCCTGCGGGTCCTGAATGCACACACCACGTTTCAGCCAGCGGGGAGAGTGAAGCTGAGGAAGGGTCCACAGAGACCCTCCCCAGCGAGAAGACCACTCAGGAGTGACCAGAGGGAGAACAAAGCATTAGGATATACCACAAGCCCATGTGACCCACAGGAAACAGAGGACAGGCTTGGGAGATACCAACTGTAAGAAAAGTGAACGGCCTGACAGCAAGTGAGAGGAAGTCGATTAAGAATCGTAGCCCAAAAGCTTCCCTCCTAACAACCTCTTAAAGGACACACTGTGTATTGCTGACCATACACCATTGCACCATGCTGGACAGCAGGTCTCCAGGACTCACTAGCAAGAGGGCATGAGAAAACCATCAGAGCAAGTGACCTTGCTCCAGCCATGTCCTGCAGGCGTCTGCACATGTCCAGGTGTGATCTTTGGGTTAAATCAGTTACACCTCAAATAAGCACTACAGAAAGAATCCACATCTGAATCTAATTGAACACATTAGGCCCTGGCATATGATTGATTTCCTACTCAGCATATTACCAGTTAATAATTTGTGACTCCTTTGTGATATGTTTATATCAAAACACCAACCATGGAACATGACATGGTAGAAATATAAGGGCTCCAGAGTCACTCAGCAAGAGTTCAGACCCTGGACCCACCACCTGCTGCCCGAGAGACAGGGAGCTAAGAGTTTCAGAGCGTGGGTCCCTGAGGAGACACCCCAGACTGGGGGTGACCAACTGTCCTTCCTACCCAAGATCACTGTGGTTTACACACTGGAAGTCCTGCGTTCTGGGAAGCCCCTTGGTGCCAGGCTCACCAGAATGGCTGGTCGCCCCACCTTGGCTGAACCACACCCCTAATGCTCACCTGTGGTGTGACATTGGCCAGGTTACTTTCTCTCCGTGACTCGGTGCATGCATCAGTAAGGTGCCAGTGAAAATGACAGCATCAACCTTTACTGGGTTGTTCTGGAAATAAATAACTATATACACAAAGCTCTAAGAACACGCCAGGAACATATCAAACCGCAGGTGTGAACAAGGAGGCATCAAGCCTTAAAGAGGCCAGGTGCAGTGGCATCCACATAAAGTCCTAGGGCTTTGAGAGGAGAGGGCAGGACAATTTCTTGAGCACAGGGGTTCCAGATCAGCCTGTGCAACATAATGAGACCCCATATCTACAAAAATACCTTTTTTTAAAAAATTATCCAAGTGTGGTGATGTGCACCTGTAGTCCCAGCTACTCAGGGAGCTGAGGTGAGAGGATCACTGGAGCCAGGAGTTGGAGGCTGCAGTGAGCTAGGATTGTGCCACTGCAGTCTAGCCTGGGAAGACAGCAAAACAAAAACAAAACCTTAAACTTGGAGAACGTTAGATTTGTAATGGAGATGGTAATATGGCCTTCACAGAGTTACTGTGAGGCTTCAACTGAGTGAAAGTGTTACATAACTCTTTCTCTAGTGTCTGAATACAAAAATATGCACAGTAGTATTTATTCATCAAATATTTTGTACATATGTGAAAGTATTTTCTATATGCTAAAGAGTTATAAAAAGACTATTAAGACATTAGAGGATAAGTAATGGAGCCCACTCCTTCCATATCTGCTCAGATAAGAGGCTAACACCAAATGAATCCCAGCTATACACTAAGGAACAGATTTAGCTGTAAATATATCATCTTCCCACATAGCACCTGCTAAAATGGGCTCTGAAATAACAGTTTTGCTAAACCGCAAAACTCCTAATGGCACTTTATTGACTCTAATGCCTAAAAAAACACCAAATGCATTTTTTGTGCTCCCTGGAGGAAGGTACAAGGTGTGGTCTTGGTGGAAGCATCCCTCACCCTGCCTGCCAGGCTTTCAGAAGAGGCCTGGCTAATACTCACTTCACCCCCGAGAACTGCTGAGTGTCACGGGTTCAGAAAGCACCTCTCACTTGACAAATTGTAGGCACAGTTACAAGCTGACAGAATTACAGGAGATAGACGTGCCCTCTCCAGACTTCCCTAACACACCACACTCCTGCTCTCTTCCCTGAAAGGGTTTCACAGTTCTGGGAACCAGCTGTGCCCTAGGGATATGAGAAAGGAAATTAGGTTAAAGAAACTGGAGGAGGAAAGAGGAGAGAAGAAAACCAAATAAAAACAAATTACATCCGAACACCAGCGCTGGAGGAGCAGGCCTGCTTTCTAATTCTACATTTTCTTCTCTGTTACGCTTTGGAAGAAGAGCCTTTTGGGCCACACAGTAAATACACAAACACTCACTAAAGCTGATGAACAAAAATAAAGGTCCACACATATTTTTCGAGATAATGCAACATCACAGATATTATAAATCTCAAAAGAGATTTGAGATCAAAGAGGCCCCAGATAATCTGCTTGTGGCCTGTGGGCTGCAGGTTGGACACCCCTGAGGTCTGACTTTGAAGACTCAGTCCTTCCAGCCCTCTGGGGCCCAGCCTTAGTGCAAATTAGTGGGTTTGAACTGTGGGGTTTCCTTAAATCCTCTAAGTATAGGCATTTTCTCAATACTCTTTGGTAGCTACCATTTTGCATGTAAAACATGCATTTTCTGTAAACATAGAGAAAATTTTCAGGCATTTCTTACTTTCTTTGTGAATCAAAAAATAATACACATGATTTAAAGCCATGCATACATTTGAAAACTGACTTTCTAACTTCCTGGACATTTCGAAGAGAAAAAAAATACATTTATCCAAATGAGAATTTACTTGCCACAGAAAAAAGTATAGGATGCCAGTTGTGCTGTCTCAGAAATTGGATTCTGAGCTGGAGGTTGGCATCAGGGTGTTTATTAAGGAGCACTGCTGGGCTAACAACCACAGAAAGGAGGGGAGGCCCCTGGGCTCAACCACCATGGAAGGGAGGGAGGGGAGTGGGGCTGGCAGAGGCAGCAAAGCCAGGTTGTGGGCCCTGCCGTTCTGCCGGTCAACCCGCCAGGGCATCAGAGTCCTTCCACATTGAACCACAACCGCTAGACCTTTACACCCCAACCTCCACGGGCCACGGAAGTGGGCTGCACTGGGAGCGGCGTGGCCTTGATGAAGAGACAGCAGCATTTCCACAAGAAGGCGTCTGGATGGCCTTCTGCCCGTCTGCCACAGGCACAGGTGATGCTGGTCTACAGGCAAACATCTCCAGAAAACACAGTAAATTTATAGAAATACCACTTTTTACATTCTATTCAGGGCACGAAGGCATGATTAGAATAAAACTTTACTTTGACAATCTAACCAGATGAGTACATGACTTCACACACTTGTAAAGGTGCATATGAAAGTCAAAAGTACTATTTTAATAGCATTTTATTCATTTCTTTTGCAAAATGTCACCCAATTACATACTGAAATGTGTATAACTGTTTCCTACCTCTATCCACAGTCTTCCAACGTAAACGAATCATCCTCGTCTTCAGAGAAACGAGTGAAAAACCTCTGTCCTCTTCATTAGCAGACGCTAAGACGAATGATTTATATTCTGATTTCATTTCCAAATCTTTTCCCCAAAGTAGAAATATTCACTCTATAAAACGGGGTTTGAATTTTGTCCTCTGATGTACTAACCTAGTAATTGTGAGTTTGGTGTTATTGTTCCTATTTTAAGGTAAAGTCACATGACTCATCACAAATTCTAAGACTCAGGATTCAAATACATAGTTTATCACAAACTTTAATATTTTCCTGATTTTCTCTCTCATTTAATTTCTTTTCTTTTTTGTAGAGACAGAGTCTTACTCTATCACCCTCAGTAGAGAGCCATGGTGTCACACAGCTCACAGCAACCTCCAACTCCCAGGCTTAGGTGATTCTCTTGCCTTAGCACCCCGAGCAACGGGGACCACAGGCACCTCACAATGCCCAGCTATTTTTTTTTTTTTTGGTTGCAGTTTGGCCGGGGCTGGGCCAGAACCTGCCACCCTTGGTATATAGGGCTGGCGCCCTAGCCACTGAGCCACAGGCACTGCTCTCTCTCATTTATTTTTTTAAGAAAGACTTTTAGATTTAAAAATTAAGTCTCTGAGACTTAAGAAAGACTTTAAGATTTAAAAATTAGTTCCAGAAGCCATCCTTTTTTGTGCCCTCCCCCCACCAAGTGGTGATACAATTTTCACACGTCCTTTGGGAACTCTGGGTATCAGGGGTTCCCCCCTCTGCTCCGTGCAGTTGTTTTTTTTTTTTTAATCAGTGCAGTACTTCACGTACAGCTTTCCAGGTCTCGGTGACAGCACCCTTCCCCCCACGGCGTCTCCACTTCCTGCTTTTCAGTTTGGCCTTTGTGCGGCCATGACAGAGCAGCCCTTGTTTCCATGGCAACGATGATGCGCCCCTCACGGATCTCGACATGGCAGATTCCAGCTCGGCCAGGCAGGGTCCCTCCCTTTCATCATTTTAATTCCAACAGAAAGAATTGAAGGGATCTTTTTTAACAAAGGTGCATCTTGGAATAGGACTGATGTGTGATTTCTCAGCCCTGTCACATGCTGTGTGATGGAAAGGTGTTAGAGTAGCACAGCTTTGCAATGCAGATCAACATGCGGCCCAGAGTCTACAGGGCACTGCGAATCTCCGACATTAGTCGGCAACATTAAATAAAATATTGTGCATTATGTATGTGTGTGAATATATAGAACATTGTTAAATACAGGTACAGAGATCAACCCTGTCGTCACCCTTTCTTAGCATCCATTAGGTATCAGCAGAAGCACGCAAAGAAGCCCCTGCTTTGTCTCCCAAACGATCTACATTTTATTTCCACCAAATGATGTCACTAGTGTCATGGTTACTACAGTACCACACAGAGCTCAGTCCTGCCACTGATACAATAGGTCATCTGAGCGGCTGAGTCATGCGCAGCAGACAATAGCCTTTCTGTGGATGCTGAATTAAATGTATGTTTCCAAATGAACAAAGGATTCGTGCAAACAGATTTTAAAGCTTCTCTGTTAGTTTAGGGACCAACATGTTTTATGCTCTTTAATTTGTTCAGGGAATATCTATCTCCGTAAGTCTGAAAGAGGCTCTCTGAATCAAAGAAACTTAGGTAAAGTAGACTGTTGTCTCTAACCCCAAATTACATTCTTTTCAAGTCATTCCTCTAGAAATACTGAAAACTATATCATTATTTATTTATCTGGGATTTTCACACTAAGTTTTAGAATTCTCAGCAACAGTGGGAGAACCTTAAGCATAACTAGTCCATCTCTGAGGCAAAAAGTAACCCTAGGTTCAATGTCTATTTTTGCAATAGAAAACTGGAAGGCATTTTGAGGACGTCCACAGTGGCTAAACTTACCAAGGGCCCAGCAATGCTGAAATCAAGTGCTCGGCGATGCTGGTCACAGGCCCACCTTGCTGCCTTCCTGTTTATACCTCCAGGGTGACCCAGCAGACTGCAAACCCACCTGAGGAGGGCCCCACGGCTCTAGTTTCTTACTGTGCTCCCTGGACGGGTTATCTAGGAAATCCACGCATGGGTGATCCAGTTTTAGAACATGTAATGTCGACAGGCTAATTTTAATACAGGTCAGCTACATGTTAATTACGTGCACTTCCGTGTTTTGAAATATGAAATAGAGGCCTAATTGAAAACCACCAAAAATATCCCAGTCCTCTTACTGAGGAACCCTCTTCAGTGTCCTCTTGTTATTCGGTGAGACACCCTGAGAAGGTATTCTTGCCATTCGGACCCACTACTCCTGTCCAGGAGCCTTCAGCTGGGCAGCGCTGACACAGTCACCCCCCACCCCGTTCCTCCTCCAATAACCAGGCAGGGATGTATGAAGTCCACAGGGCTCGCTGACCTCAGCCCTACCTCCAGGGGTTGTGGCTTCTCCATGCGGAGTGACTAAGTGAATTTCAGACGATGTCGTCTAAGGCAATGTTGTAGTTTCACATGTGAGGAAAGGAGGCAGCGAGAGGTGGGGTGGCCGTCCCATGTGCAGGCTCAGGTTCACAGGGGAATCTGAGGACAAGCGTCGTCCTGGTCCTCGGGTTGTGCTCTTTCTACTCTCAAGTGACGGACATAACATAGGAACCTACATTTAAAGCAGGGAATCCAGTGGGAACAGCACAGCTCAGAGGCCAGTCGCGTCCTGCAGCATCGCAGTAGCTGGGCCCAGGTGCACCTGTCGCTCTCACGGAGGCTCTCACTCCACAGATGGGACGGAGGGTGGGGCCACACTTCCTCCTGCACATAGTCCACCCAACTTACCACTGTATTAGAAGCAACGTCTTGGGGTACCCTGACGTAGCAGATAAAAAGGTGACCACAAGTCGTTTTCAGACGCGCCATCGGGTGTGAAATGTCTGAGAGTGAAGAGTGTGGGCTGCATGAGCCTCAAGACTCCCTGCCAGCGTCTCTGCTGACTCTGACCCTGGGCTTTGAGCAAGTCCCCTCTGCTCGGCTTCAGCTTCCCCAGCCATAAAATAAACACGCTGGCCAGACAACCCTGTCTCTCCTTTTGTCACTAAACATCCTTGGGTTCCGCGGTTTATTTCTCTTACACTGTCTTCTTTGTAGCATAAATCATATGTGATGTGACAGTGTACCTTCCAGATAATTAGCAAGGAGCACAGTGAATAGCAAATTCTTCTGTTCTACTCCCCTGGATGAAGCAACGTCTGGTCTGGATTCTTTGCCATTGTCCCCAAGTCATTACCGCAAAGGGTCATGGTACCTGCTCTACGGGCTGCAGCAAAGATTATTCACTGCGTGTGGGAGGATGGTGGGCTTGGTGGATGCTCCTCAGCGGTCAGGAGACGGCTCAGCTTACCCAGGGGCCTTGGGGAATGGGGTGGCTCAAAGGAAAAGTTTCCTCCTAAGACAAGTGATGCCTGGACAGTGGAAGGCCGGTGATGGAGAGCCAAGGAAGGATTAGGACGGTCACATAACAGTGTTCAGAGGGTGTTCAAGGAGCACAGCAGAGAGATGGGAGCTCCCTGAGTGACCAGGCGAGTAGCCAGACATGTCCTGTGGAGATGACCCACGGACAAAGACAGCTCCTGTCACGGTCCAGGGGACAAGTCACCTGCACACCCTGTGGAGTTAACTCACTGCACTGAGCCCACTAGACCTAGTCATCCCCACGGTGCCACCACCATGCTGACACGATCATACATGCTAGGCAGACGGGCAGGCCTGCTGATGGTGGGGTGGGATTTATTGAATTGGCATTTACGATCTGCCTCTTCACAGGGTCTGACCAGCAGCACTGAAGGGAGCAGAGGCCGAGTCTTGGTGAGCTGGTCACAGTCAGCTCAGGGAAAGCCCCCGGGACAGACAGTGAGGGTGCTCCTCGGTCATTTCAGGGTTCCTCGGTCATTTCAGGGTTCCTCGGTCATTTCAGGGCTCCTCGGTCATTTCAGGGTTCCTCGGTCATTTCAGGGTTCCTCAGTCATTTCAGGGCTCCTCGGTCATTTCAGGGCTCCTTGGTCATTACAGGGCTCCTCGGTCATTTCAGGGCTCATTGCTGTAGCCTTGTGGCTGGAGGTCCAGGGTCTGCAGAATGGTGCAGAGGCTTCTGTTGCCTGTGGCTGGGGATGACCAGCTGTCTCACAGATTTATAAAATCTTGTTTGCTCTTAGTTCTGCTGTCTTGCTTCTGCTCACAGTTCTCTGATTTGATGAAATTCTAATTAAAGTTCAGAGAATTTGGCTCGGCACCTGTGGCTCAAGTGGCTAAGGCGCCAGCCACGTACACACCTAAGGTGGCGGGTTCAAATCCAGCCTGGGCCCGCCAAACAACAATGATGGCTGCAACCAAAAAATAGCCGGGCGTTGTGGTGGGCGCCTGTGGTCCCAGCTACTTGGGAGGCTGAGGCAGGAGACTCGCTTGACCCCAGGAGTTGGAGGTTGCTGTGAGCTGTGATTCCCTGGCCCTCTACCCAGGGGGACAGCCTGAGGCTCTGTCTCAAAATTAAATAAATAAATAAAGTTCAGAGAATTCTAGCAACACTGGCTCATTATAGGTTTTCAGATTTTTGGTTCTTAAAGAAATTGCAGAGCTCACTGTCTCTGAACCGTGGAGCTGCCTTACTCAGCAGCCACCCCAAGAATAAATGCTGGGGGGACGGTGCTCCTCTGTGAAGCACCTTCTCCTCACTGACGGTCTCCTGCACTCCTCACCGTTGACAATCACAGTTATTATTGTATTCTTGGGGCCAGCACCATGTAATCCTTCATAAGTCAGAATCTTCCTAATAAAGAACTGGAAATATTTCATGCAAATAAGGAAAACCAAGAATAAGTCCTTATCTTTGTGGATCATGGCCAGACACCTGTTTACCACCAAGAACAAAAGGCCCTGGGAGCCGTCCTGCTCTCTCTTGATTCTCTTCAAATCGATTTATCCCTATCACACGTGTCTTTATGCTGGGAGATTCCAGAAAGGGTCTACACAATTTTTGGACATGGCTAAAGGGAAGTTAGAAATAGTGAAGCGTTTGGTGTATGCTTCACATTTCTTTTTTCTGAATTGTATGATGTTTGTGGGGTTTTTGGCATTTTCTTAAAATGTGCAAATTTGTGATTTCTTTTCTCATTTTATAAATATTAATAAGCTTGCTTTTCTTAAGTCATATTCTATTTCATGCCTCATAAAATCTGGATTTTTTTTCTCCTTCTTCAAGTAAACT
>CAUYQV010106090.1:0-10507 GCA_963574575.1 Galagoides demidoff | reverse complement strand
GCCAGCTCTGGTGTATGTGGCTGGTGCCCTAGCCACTGAGCTACAGGCACCAAGCCAATAAAAAGACCTTTTAAACCCTGCATTGGCTCCCCATTTCCCTCAGAATAAAAGCCAAGGCTTTGCAATGAATGTCCTCTCTACAGTATTTTACCTCCTTCAAGTCTGTTCAAATGTTATCTTTTTCATGAAGCTTACCTTAACCATATTTTGTTGTTGTTGTTGCAGTTGTCATTGTTGTTTCGAATCTGGCCCAGGCAGGTTTCGAACCCTCCAGCCTTGGTGTATGTGGCCGGCACCCTACCCACTGAGCTATAGACGCCACCATTCTTGACTGTTTTATTTAACTTTCCACTCTGCAAACTCCCTTACTCTACTATTTTTTTTTCTATTTCTGCTTTTTTTTTTTTCTTCCGAGACAGGTTCTCACTTTGTCACCTGGTCTAGAGTACAGTAGTGTCATCATAGTTTATTGCAATCTCCAACTCCTGGGCCCTAAGGATCCTCCTGCCTCAGCTGGAACTAGAGGCACATACCAAATGCCCCTATAATTTTTTTTCTATTTTTGGTAGAGATAGGGGTGGAGAGGGCTCACTCTTTCTTAGGCTGGTCTTGAACTTCTGACCTCAAGCTATTATCCCACCTGGACCTCCTAGAGTGCTAGGATTATAGGTGTGAGCCACCTCATTGGGCTTCCATTTCTGCTCTTATCACTGCCTAACATACTTATCTATTTATTATATTCATTATTTATTGTCTGTCTTATATTAGAACAAAAGTTCCATAAGAACAAGATTTATCCACTAAAACCTCATCATGCATCTAAAACAATGTCTGAAGGACTGGCCATGGTGGCTCAGGAGGTGGAGACCAGCCTGAGCAAGAGCAAGATCCCTCATCTCTAAAAAATAACAGGGCATTGTGGCAGACTCCTGTAGTCTCTCAGCTACTCAGGAGACTGAGGGAAAAGGATGGCTTGAGCCCAAGAGTTTGATGTTGCTGTGAGCTGTGACACTCAACACCAGGGCGACTGAGTGAGATTCCCTCTCAAATAATAATAAGTCAATGAATAACTATAGTGACCATCAAGTAATTATAGATTGTATTTATTTGTGCGTGGATGTGTGTGTGGATGTGTATATATTGGGGGGGGTCAAAAAAATTTATGCAGATTTTTAAGAGATCTTGTTAGAGGTAAAACTGATCATTCCCCCAAAGTGTGCAAATTGCAGGTAAAATGGGTATGCATAGGGTGTCTAACTACACTTGACCAGTAAACAGTACCTTCAATGCAACTTTAAAAAGTAACACATAGATAACATCTCTTAAAATGTGTGTACGTTTTTTGGCACCCTATGGATATACGCACATATATGTGGAATTACGCAGCATGGGATTTGCAGTCAGAGGTGGGTGATTCTGGCTTTCCTATCTGCGCCACCTTAGGTTCTTTTAATCCACCAGTAAAATAGAAAACCCTTGCCCTATTGACCTCACAGGGGTGTTGAGCAAATGAAATGAAAGTAAATCATTTTATAATATGTGATATGAGATATAGTTCTTTAGGCAGAGCAAAATTTGAGACTTCCCATAACACCATTGCTGTCGTGCCATTTACTTTCAAAGAGAGTGCTGTGCCCTGTGTACCACCAATCAGATTTTAACCTTTACTTTCTCCCAATGCTGACAGAGAAGAATCTCTGAACTCCCTTGCGGGCTCAGGATAACACTCCTCTCTTTTCCTTTCCATTTTAGGAAGGTGTACAGCAGGTGCTTGCAGAGTTCCCTGCTCTCTCATCTCCGCTGACTCAGGCTGCCTCTTAGGTTCCCCGGGGAAGAAAAAAGAGCAGTGGCAACACGTGCGCTCAACACTGGCTTAGCTCTACCAGAGCTTGGTGGAGAGGATGTTATCTCTACTAGAGGAACAAAGATTAAGCTTCTTCTCCCATAGTGTAGAAGCGGGGGGGACCCCATTCAGGAGAGTTGGGGTCCCACTGCCCGGCAATTCTACAAACAGGGAACCTGGTTTGTAGCCCCTTAAATCTTACCAGTTAAAGGACATCATTACAGTTATCACAGTGCCCTTTGGACATCACAAGAGTTACTGGAGGGTCAGAGGAAAAGCAGGCCCCATGCACTGAGCTTTTTTACTCTCAAAAGTGTTTTTGAGAGTAAAAAAATAAATAATTTTTTTTTTAAATCTGAAAAGCCAAAACAGGCCTCAGAAATTGCCATTTGAGTCTGCATTGGGCAAATTATCCCTTTCATCTGGTAAAAAAGTACCATGTGAACTACGATCTATAAAAATACCATTCACGCATACCAAGCACACTACAAACAACGGATTCCTAACACACACACGTTTAAGATCTGTAATGAAGCCCTTTCAGCTGTGTGGGTGTCTGTGGCTATATATGCGCTTATTTAGCGACAAAGTCTAAAGTTTACACGTGAGGCCTCCCAGTCCCAGAGGCTTGATCCTGTTTACGAAAAGGCTTTAGGATGATCCGCGCTGTCCCATTAGGACACTTTCCTAACCCTCGGCTTCATCAATGGCACACCCTTGTTTTGAGTTGTTTAAACATATTATTATTTAATCATTTACGAATTTCTTTTTGTCATTTCCAAGTAAAACCGTAGACGCCTCAGGAAAGAGAGCAATGCAGGAAAAGCCAGCAGATAAAATTTCATGGGACCGCGGCTGGAGCGTTTTTATGCTAGGAGAGCTTATGGACTGTTGGCGCAGACACAAGACTGAACAACCCCGACTGTCCCAGACATCTGGCAACCAGAAGATATCCTTGAACTTCAAAAGGAAAATACGACGTACACGTTTGTTAGGGTGAAGCTCTGCTTCCACTCACATACTCGTGGTCACCATTTAAAAAACAAAAACATCTGACGGAAGAGCCGTATTGGGAAGGTATTTCCACCCAATTTATCAACACGTTTGAAATTGTATTTAATTTCTTTCTAAACCTTTTCTTCTTTCTAACAACAAAGAGTCCAGGGCGCCCAGAGAGGATTACAAGCTAAACAGCAGGTCCCAATAGCCGAGGTTTCTACACCACCCGCTTAGCGGGAGGAGGGAGGACGAGTCCCAGGGCCTTGTTATCCTTGAGATGGTATCTAGGAACAGAACTGCCAATACCTCCTCGTTAGTATAGTGGTTAGTATCCCCGCCTGTCACGCGGGAGACCGGGGTTCAATTCCCCGACGGGGAGATGGTGGCCTTTTATTGACCTGCTACTGTGTTCTCCGTTTCTTTTAATTGCGCGACAGCTCTGTCAAATATAATAACGCTGAGATTTCTCTCTAAAGTGCACAATCGTGTCTTTTCAAAATGATGACTTTTAGCTTAATGCTCACCGTGAAATGAAAGCCGCCCGTGAGGGAGGGTTCTTTATTTTGTTGGCAGAAGAGGGAAAGGAAAAAAAAAACCACCCGGAGAACCCGTTGCACTTGCTCCGGGTCGCTGGCTGGCACAGGTCTGCGCGTGCGCAGTGGTGCCCCGCCCGGTAACTCGAGGTCGTGAACTCCGAGCGCGGAACCCGCGGGGGGGAGGGGAGAGAGAGGGAGGAGTCTCAGCGCCTAACGAGAGGGGGCGGGGCGGGTAAGAACGGAAACCGCTCGCTGAAGAGGAAGGACCAGTTTCCTTTGACCCTGGGGACCCTACTGAAGCGGAGAGCCCATTCTCCCGCCTCTACTTCTTATGTCTCGACCCCAATAGGGAGTCAGCTGTCGGGAAAGTTTGGGCACTCACGTAACGGTCTCCAGCTTGGACAGATACTGGGCAGAGGGGCAGGGGGTGATCTGAAAAGAAGACCGCATGGTCCTGGAAAAAACGCCATGTTATCCGAGTCCTAAGAAACTGCGCGAGCCACAGCCCAGCAGGACCTCGTGGCGCAACGGTAGCGCGTCTGACTCCAGATCAGAAGGCTGCGTGTTCGAATCACGTCGGGGTCAAGACGTTTTCTTTTTCCTTCCTTTTCGCTTTATCAACCACTTCAGCAAACCTAGGTGTAATCCCGCCATTTTTCGAAAATGTTGTTAATTTTAGAATTAACTCCTCCTCGCTTAAATATTAACTTTGTAATCCTTGGTCTGCAGGAAGTGGAGGCTTACTAGTGAAGATCCTTAAGGGTGATATTTGTAATGTTTGGCCTTTTAAAGTGAGATTTTGGGGGGGTTTTGGTTACTGTGCATAATGCATAGAGAGGTAAACTATGATTGCTGTCTTGAGTCCACTGGGCCATCACAGGACGTGCACAATGTGTACCGTACAGCTTGTTCTTCAGAAAAACGGTTTTAGGCTATTTGCCTTTTGAAAGCGAGTACAATAGAATAATACAGTGTCTAGCTTTGACTATGATAGTAATAATTCACATGTTTTAGCCCTTACCGAGAGCCGGACACTGTAAACAGTCTTGCTGCGTGAGACTAATATTCCACTTTTACAGATGTGGCTTTGGTGCACAGAAAATTAGTGACTTGCCAAGTATCCCCCCAAGATTCCCAACCAAGTGAGTGACTACAGATCCCCCTTTATAATAAATGTTTTATAATAAAAATGCTTCTTTCAAACAAACTGTTGAACAAGCTAGAAACCATTGGACTTAAGTGATAACACCAATGCCTCTTTACGTGTTCACTAATTCTTTCCAGTGGTGACTAGTCACATACCACTTTTGACTATTAATCTCTTTAGCAGGGAGCAGAACTTATTCAGTCTCCTAAGCTCCAGGATTCTTAATACCGAATAGTGCCTTACAGGTATCTGTTAAATATTTGTTAAACAAAAAACAAATAGCAAGACTATGAGAAATTAATATTTTTAGATTTTTTATTGGGCATGTTCCATAAGAGTTATTTCTGTGCAGTATCTTGCAACTATAAAATAATTTCTTTGCCTTCAGCCTAATGCAGCAATATAGCTGGACTTTGTTGGTTTTTTTTTTTTTCAAGACAGAATTTCAAGCTGTTGCCCTCGGTACAGTGTCGTGGCATTACAGCTCACAGCAACCTCAAACTCTTGGGCTTAAGTGATTCTCTTGCCTCCGCCTCCCTAGTAGCTGAGACTACAGGCATCAGCCACAATGCCCAGCTATTTTTTGTTGTTGTTGTTGCAGTTGTTTTTTAGCAGGCCCCAGCCGGGTTCGAACCCACCAGCCTCCATGTATGTGGTGGGCGCCCTACCCACTGAGTACGGGCGCCGTCAGATCTTTGTATTTTCCTTTGGTATATTTTGTTCCCTCTCAGACTGTTTGGTTGGATTACAATTAATCATTCATTTCTCCAGATATTTATATACTGCTACGAGGAACCTGATACTGTGCTGAGCACTGAGGACGAGGATACACTAAGTAAAAGTGAGGTGTTTTTCAACAGCAGAAGACAAATATGTAAAGTCACCAAGTACTGTGATATGTTGGCATAAGTGCCATGAAAGCATGATCAGAGTGGTGTGGAGGTGCTAAAACAGCAAAATTAACTTAGCCTTGGGTTGTATCAGCCCATAAAAAGGTGATACAACCTGTTCCGTCCTTCATAAAGACCATGAAAAATGGCCTTGCAGCAGGACTAGCATCATAGGAACAAGTAAGAAGTGCAAATTTTCAGGCCACACCCCAGACCTACAAACTCAAAGATCTCTGGGAGTGAGACACAGCAAGCCTTCCCTGTGATTCTGATGCATGCAAAAGTTTGAGAACCTCTGGCCTGTACAGCAAGATAAGACTGGAGCACTTACTTCACAGGTTGTGAAGAGAATCAATACAAAATACATCAAACCATTTTCTGTACCATAAAGCATTAATACTTGGGTCATTACAAAAGTGTTTTTGAGATGCAAAAAATCAAATGTAAAATCTGCCCAGAGAGAAACAAAAGAAACCCTCCCAAGCAACACCAGTAAGCTGAGCAAGTTGAAACTTGCACTGGTGAATCAGAAAGGACGCTTTCAAGTGTGGTTCTTGGAAGTGAAATGATGAACCCATAACAGTCTGTCCTAAAACTTTCATGGTGACCTACATATATGTATATATATATACATGTCATTATCAATACTATGATAGGTCTAAAACTCACTAAACTGTAGTTAAGTTTTAGACCAGGCCCCAGACTCTTTCCCAAGACTGGACATCTGTGGTTTCTTAGAATGATTCACATGCTGACATGCTGTAACTTTGAGACAACCTAAGATCCACCACTTTATTCTAACTTAACCTGCCACAGTCATTTATGGTGATAGGTGAAAAGAGGCTCCAGGATAGACAGATCATGTTTAAATTCCCAAATCATGACACTTAATAGCTCTATAGTTTTATTCTATTTTACTTAAAAATTTCCAGTCTATCATTTATTCTTTCAAGATGATTTGGCCACCAGTATAGAGTGCTCTGAGCATTTATTTCACCTGTTTAATAATATTTGTGTTTAGAAAATAAACACTTTCAGGGCTGGGGTCAGTACCTGTGGCTCAGTGAGTAGGGCACCAGCCCCATATACTGAGGGTGGAGGGTTTAAACCTGGCCCTGGCCAAACTGCAACAAATATTGCCAAAATGCTTCTTTTTTTTTTTTTTTTTTTTGAGACAGAGCCTCAAGCTGTTGCCCTGGGTAGAGTGCCTTGGTATCACATCTCACAGCAACCTCCAACTCGGGCTGAAGCGATTCACTTGCCTCAGCCTCCCAAGTAGCTGGGACTACAGGCGCCTGCCACAACACCAGTTATGCTTTTGTTGCAGTTGTCATTGTTGTTTAGCTGGTCTGGGCCAGGTTCGAATCTGCCACCCTTGGTGTACGTGGCTGGCGCTGTAATCACTGAGCTACAGGCACCGAGCCCTTTTCTTTTTTATGTTTTAGCTTCACATGGAAATGTCTTTCCACTGTTTACAGATGTTTTACCTATTAATACTGTGGGGTTTTAAGGATTTTTTTTTGCAGTTTTTGGCCAGGGCTGAGTTTGAACCTGCCACCTCCAGCATATGGTGCTGGCCCCCCTACTCCTTTGAGCCATAGGTGCCGCTCTGTGTTTTAAGGATTTTTTTTTAAACTGTAATAACTGTTTCAACAAAAAAGATAGTTTCCTTAATACTGGATGAACATAACACAAAATAAAACCAACTTTTTTTTTTGTTAAGAGGGGTGGAGTCTCACTCTGTTGCCCAGACCAAACTTGAACTCCTAGGTTCAAGTGATCCTAAAGTCTTAATATTCTGAATCCTTCCTCAGAATGCCCAATAAATACCCTTAGGTTGGTGGTGCATGAGAAAGGAGATGACAGAAAGAATCAAGTCCTTGAGAAGGGTGCGATTCCCAGTAGAAGTATAAACATTCGCTTCTGATGGGATAGTCTTCCATGGGAAAAAGATGCAAGAGAAAGTGAACACAGATTTGACGGTCTGAAGTTGAAGCGTTGTCTCTACAGATGGTTTCTGTTCTCACATAAGAGGCAAGGTCACCTCCTGAAAATGGGAAAAGGGGATATGAGAGATACAAAGAGAAGTAACGGAATGAGTGGTCAATCCAGAGAATGGAAGAGCACCACTAGCCAACGTTGCCTGCCGAGGGAGGACTAAGGTCAGGAATTAAAACCAGTCAACCTTGCAAACTAAAAATAAGGTCCTAACCTCCTTCTCCCCGCCTCCTACCACCCTGTCACTTTTGGCCAAGGGAACACCAAAAAAACCTTAAAACTGAGTTCTGGGTTTTAAAGGGAGGGAAATTGAGTAGGAGGTGGAGCATACCTTATACTGCCCTCCCTAACTGCACTGTAGAGCTAAATCCATGTAAAGCAAAGGCTAAGTCATAAATGCAGCCATCAATTTTGCTTAAAAAACCACTTCCAGGCTCAGTGCCCGTAACACAGTGGTTATGGAGCCAGCCACATACACCAAAGGTGGCGGGTTCAAACCCGTCTGGGGCCAGCTAAAAATAACAATGACAACTGCAACAAAAAATAGCCAGGCATTGTGGCAGGCGCCTATGGTCCCAGCGACTTGGGAGGCTGAGGCAAGAGAATTGCTTAAGCCCAAGAGTTTGAGATTGCTGTGAGCTGTGACACCACAGCACTCTACCAAGGGCAACATAGTGAGACTCTGTCTCAACAATAACAACAACCAATTAAAAAAAAAAAAAAAACACCCCCAGTGGGTATATTATGGCTTGCTCTTTGATCAGCTGACCCCCTTAACTTGAACATTCCTTTGTACTGACATCAAGTCTTTAGACAGAGCTTTTACTTCTTTCACCAATTACAAATCAAAGAATATCTGAACTCACCTATCACCTGGAGAGCCCCCCTCCTCTTTGGGGATATCCCACCTTTTTGGACCAAACCAATGTATATCTTCCACATAACTTGATTTATTATTTTATCTGCAATTCCTGTTTCCCTAAAATGTATAAAACCAAGTACAAGAGAATTCATACCCCTCCCTGTTCAGCTAAGAGGAAGTCCAGTGCTTACCTGTTAATCAAGGACCACGTTAGCTAGAAGTTTAAATAGATTTTTAAGACGTCTAATGCACTTGGGGTTTGCCATGCTGGTTTCACCACGGCAGTGAAAGTAAACTCATGGTAGGGAAATCCGCTCCAGGGGGCTAGAAATCCTATCACTGCCCTGGTACTCAATAAGATTGATCCAGTTGCCGTCTTAGGCCTAGGCTTGATCCATTTAAAAACCTGTACTTCATTAGGAATCAGGTGTCCAAGGGAGCACCCTCCCTGGTGCCATGTATCTTCTACACTTGAATAGGCAAGGGCCAATCCATCCCAAAGGGCTCTCCCACAAGAGGAACCAATTAAGAACATCCAGCAGGGGCACAGATTCCTTTTGGTAGTTGGCCAACTTGATTTAGGGTGAGAAGCTCTCTTGTCCAGTGGGTTGGTTTTATATGACAGGGTAACTTCACTGATGAAAGGTATCTTGTTTCCTCTAGAGTTTCGTGTAGGAAGAGGGTGTGTTACCCCTGGTAGGAGCCAGTTAGGGTCAATTCATCCAGCCCCTGAGCCCTGTGGACACCCATCTGTATGACTGAAAGCACAGGGTGTTCTTCATGATTTGGGGTAAATGGGATATTACCACATCCAAGTGTTGGTCTGTGGAGTGGGTGGTACTCTCTGTTTCTGGTAGACACCATGTTGGAGGTACACGGAAGATTATTATCCCTTGGACAATTTAAGGCAAGACTGACCTTCCTGTACCTACAAGGTTTACACAGGTCCAGCTGAGAGAGAGGTCATGGTCTAGGGAAATGGTTATACGAACATGTTGTGGGGCCCATGATGTGCTAGTTAGGGAGCTGTTCCAGTTTACTGGTCCTTGGGGGTGCTGGTGACAGATCCAGCAGTTTGTAAAGTCTCCCACAGTGGCTATAATCCAGGAGACACTGACCAAACTATTGTCTTCCTATTAACTCCTGACTTTCATTATTAGGCTTAGAATGGAAAGAAGCATTGGCCCCATGATGAAAGCAGTTGGTTATGGGTGTACCTGGAAAGTTACAAGTTTTAGTTTTGCCTAAGTGAAGACTTGAAGACAGATGATCTACAAGTAAGGAGCTACCTGGTGTTGAGGCAGTTTTTAGATTCCTGGTTCTGATTCTAGGGGTTTTTTCCTGAAGAGGAATTTCAGATCTTGCACAGATTCACAAATACATTCTGAATCCTTGGTTGATGGCATAGAATCCTGTGAAGAATCCGGAGAAACAAATTTTATTGTAGACAGATGTACCCAGCTATTGATTCCTTGTGGCTTAACTGCAGTAGGGATGCTCAAGAGCCCTGATAGGGACCTCTCCACTTAGGGCGAAGTTGATCAGTAGGGACCCCTCCTTCCAGGTCTTTAGAAGGACTAGATCTCTAGGTTTGACCATAGGTGAGATGGGGTCTTCTCAGTGGGTACAGATATTTTATTTCCATAGCCCCCTAAAGCTTGCTGTACCTGTCCTAGGTTGATGATGTATTTAAGTCATGAGTCACTTCAAATGGGCTGAGTCAGTCTTTAGGAGAGATTCTAGTTCTGAGTAAAACCATAGGAAATCGTTTTGTCTGTGGTTCAGAGGGTTCTTGATATCGTTTGGCTAAAATCTTTTTTATAAAAGGGTTAGCTTTTTTACCTTTCCTGAAGATTGGGGCCTGTGGGAGGCATTTTCTTTCTCTAGTTTGGGGGCCACTATGAGTTTGCTAGAGAATGGCAGTTTGCCATTAATAGCAACAGCCAATAGCTTGTCCCGCTGCCTCTCATGTTAGGTTCCTACTCCCTTTTCCGTTATCATATTTTGCGCTGGGTAACATGCTCCCATGTATAATGGACACCCAAGTTTTTGAACTAAACTTTCAGGGAAATAAAACTTCCATTTTATTTATTTATTTTTTTTTGAGACGGAGCCTCAAGCTATCCCCCTGGGTAGAGTGCCATGGCATCACAGCTCATAGCAACCTCCAACTCCTGGGCTCAAGCAAGTCTCCTGCCTCTGCCTCCCAAGTAGCTGGGACCACAGGCGCCC
>CAUYQV010106089.1:0-52044 GCA_963574575.1 Galagoides demidoff | reverse complement strand
GCAAAGGAGGAGGGCAGGACTGAAAAAACATTTTTAAAATAATTGCTAAAACTTTTTCTGGAATATGGCAAAATACATAAACCTACAGATTCAAGAAGCTGAGAAAATTCAAGACAGGATAAAGCCAAAGAAATCCACAGTGTAAGAAAGTTTTATAAAACTAAAGACAAAGGAAAATATTTTGAAAGCAACAACAGGAAAATGGCATCTTATCTCTAAGGACTCAAACGATTTGAATGACAGTGGATTTCTCATCAGAAAAAATGGAAGACAGAAAAAAATGGTAAACACTTTTCAATATACTTGCTGAAATATACACATTTTTCAAGTGCTGAAATATACATATATCTGGTAAAAATAGCCTTCAAAAATGAAGGGCAACATTACTAGGCGTTTACCCAAAAGAAAAACAATAATTTTATCATAAAGACATTTGTACTAGACTGTTCATCGCAGCTCAATTTACAATCACCAAAAGGTGGAAACAACTTAAATGCCCACCAACCTGGGAATGGATTAACAAGCTGTAGTATACGTATACCATGGAATACTATTCAGTCATTTTAAAAGATGGAGACTTGACATCTTTTGTATTAACCTGGATGGGGTTGGAATACATTCTTCTTAGTAAAGTATCCCAAGAATGGAGAAGCAAGAATCTAATATACTCAATTCTAATATGAAGCCAGTAGACCATCTAATACATGCCCACATAAGAGAAAAACTCAAATCAATTCAAGGTGGGGGGAGGAGAAATGAGGGAGTGAGGAAAGAGAGGAGGAAGGGGGACAGGTGTACTCCCACTTAATGGGCACAAGGTTAGGGTGTATGGCACATCTCTTGAGGGTGGGACACAATGATGAGGGATTTTACCTAACAAATGCAAACATTGTAACCTAATACTATGTACTCTTAATTAACCTGAAACAATTCAAAAAAAAAAATGAAGGGGACTATTCCTGTGGCTCAGTGGGTAGGGCACCGGCCCCATATACCGAGGGTGATGGATTCAAACCCAGCCCCAGACAATTTGCAACAAAAAAATAGCCAGGCGTTGTGGTGGGCGCCTATAGTCCCAGCTACTCGAGAGGGTGAGACAAGAGAATCTCCTAAGCCCAGGAGTTGGAGGTTGCTGGGAGCTGTGTGACTCCACTGCACTCTACCAAGGATGATGAAGTGAGACTCTATCTCTAAAAAAAAAAAAGAAGGTCAAGTCAAGGTATTCTCAGATGAAAGAGAATGAAGAGAATTTCTCACTAGCATACCCACCCAAAAAGAATGCTAAAGGAATTTCTCTAAATAGAAACGAAACAATTAAACAGGGGAGCCTTAGAACATCAGCAAGGAAGGAAGGCAGTGAGTAATTACCATAGACTTTCCTTCTCCTCTTGAGTTGTCAAAATTATGTTTGATGGTTGAATAAAAATTATAACAAAATTTTAACAGGACTTGTATGGGAAAAAGCTACAAACCCCTGATAAAAAAAAAAATTTAATTAAATAAATAGACATAACATGTTGAATTGGAACTCTTAATAAAGATATCAAGTCTCCTTAAATTTATATACAGGTCCAGTGCAATTCCTGTCAAAATCCCAACAAGACTTCTTGTAAATATGGAAAAGATTATTCTAAAATTTATATGAACATGCAAAGGAATAAGAACAGCTAAAACAATTTTGAAAAAGAAGAATAAAGTAAATAAACCAGTCTGCCCAATTTCAAGATTTTTTAGGCATACATTTCTACGGTTATGAAGACAGTGTGGTATTGGTAGAAAGGCAGATAACATGGATCAATGGAAGAACAGAAAAACCCAAAATAGAACTATACAAATATGCCCAAATGATTGTTTACAAAGTGAAAGGCATTCCATGTAATAAATACACCTGTTTCAACAAATCATTATGGAGCAATTAAATATCTGTAGGCCAAGTAAACTAATGTTGACCTAATTCTTACAATTAGGTAAATTAACTTAAAATAATTCATACAAAAAATTACTCAACATCTGAAGAACAGACTTAAATGTAAAGCATAGGCCAGGTGTGGTGGCTCATGCCTGGAATTCTAGCACTTAGGGAGGCTGAGGAAGGAGGATTGCTTAAGGCCAGAAGTTTAAGACAATCCTGAGCAAGATCAAGACAGTATCTCTACAAAAGAAAGAAAAAGAAAAATTAGCCCCAGGTGTGGTGGTACATACTGGTAGTCCCAGCTACTCAGGAGGTTGAGGCAGGAGGATCACTTGACCCCAGGAGTTTGAGGCTGCAGTGAGCTATGATGATGCCACTGCACTACAGCCTGGATGACAGAACAAGACACTGCCTCAAAAAAAAAAAAAAAAAAGTAAAGCACAGGCTCAGTGCCCACAGCTCAGTGGTTAGGGTGCTGGCCACATACACTGAAGCTGGTGAGTTCGAACCTGGCCTGGGCCAGCTAAACAACAACAACTACAACAAAAAAAATAGCTGGGCATTGTGGTGGGCACCTGTAGTCCCAGCTACTTGGGAGGCTGAGGCAAAAGAATCACTTAAGCCCAAGAGTTTGAGGTTGCTGTGAGTTGTGATGCCCTGGCACTCTACCAACGGTGACATAGTGAGACTCTGTCTCAAAAGAGAAAAAAAAGTAAAGTAAACAACTATATAAACTTCAGAAAAAGGGAAGAAAATTTTCAGGATATATAGATAGGTCGAGTTCTTAAACTTGATGTCTAAAGCATGATTCATAAAAAGAAAAAATGATAAGTTGAACTTGGTCAAAATTTAAAACTTTTGCTTTGTGAAAGACCACGTGAAAAGAATAAAAAGACAAGCTATGAGTTAGGAGAAAATATTTGCAAACTATTAATACTTATCTGACAGAGAGCTTAGTCTCTAGAACATAGAAAGAATTCCTTTAAAAAATTAACAGTAGGCCAGGTACAATAGCTACCACCTGTAATCCTAGCACTATGGGAGGCCAAGGAAGGTGGATTGCTTAAGCTCAAGAGTTCGAGACCAGCCTGAGCCAGAGCAAGACCCCATCTCTAAAAATAGCCAGGCATTGTGGCAGTCACCTGTAGTCCCAGCTACTCAGGAGGCTGAGGCAAGAGAATCACATGAGCCCAAGAGTTTGAGGTTGCTATGAGCTATGAGCTATGATATCAAGCACTCTACCAAGGGTGACAAAGTGAGACTCTATCTCAAAAAGAAAAAAAAAAAAAATCAACAGTAAAGAAAGTAAAAGCAATGTAATTAGAAATTAGGCAAAGGACACCATGAAATGTTTCACTTAAGGGGATATAAATGCTCCTCAACTTAAAAGAGGGTAACAACCCAATAAGCCTATCACAAGTTGAAAATATCCTAAGTCAAAAATGCATTTAATACACCTAACCTAACGGACCTTGGAATCTAACCTAGCTTAGCTTAAATGTGCTGCTACAGTCTGAATGTTTGTGCCCCCCACCCCCCCAAAAAAAATTGTATGTTGAAATCCTAACCCTCAGATGAAGAGGAAGTAGGGTGTTTGGGAGGTGATCGTGTCATGAGGGGAGAAACCCCATGTTTGGGATTAGTACCCATATTAAAGAGACCCCAGAGAACTAGCTAGTCCTCTCCACCAGAAGAGAACACACAGCAAGGTATCATCTATGGTCCAGAAAGTGGGCCCTACCAGACTCTAAATCTGCCTTGACCTTGGACTTCTCAGCCTCCAGAACTATGAGAAGTAAGTTTCTGTTGTCTATAAACTTCCCAGTTTATGTAATTGTGTTACAGCAGCCCAAACAGAGTTAAGATAATCCCCATACTATAGAATGCTACTCGGCAACAAAAAGGAATAAAAAGTTACATACTGTATGATTCCATGAGTAACATTATTAAAACAGCAAAACTATAGAAATAGCAGATGAGTGGTTGCTAGATTATAAAAGGCAACACGATGGATCTTTGTGTTGACGGACACATTATGTGTCTTGATTGTATCAATATCACTATCCTGGTTGTGATGTTTTGTAAGATATTACCGTGGGAGGAAACTGGGTAAAGGGTACACAAGATCTCTTTACATTATTTCCTACAATTGCGTGGGAACCTATAATTATCTCAAAATTAAAAAGTGTAATTAAAAGAGTAAAATTAAAGAATATGGCAGAAATTGGATTGCTCCAATTCCAAGCTAAGGCCTCAAACGGCCTTCACAGTTCTTTATCCAAAACCCTACCTAGACACCATGTGAGCAAACCCGAGCTAGCCTGCTGGAGGATGACGGACCATGTGAAACAAGACAAACCATCCTGACTGAGGCCACTGCAGACCAGGCAAACCCCAGTCAACCTGCCAGTCAACTGCAGACTCACAACTGAGCCCAGCAGAGACCAGAAAAAATCCAGTGGGGCCCTACATACCTGTGAAATTGTAAGCTAAATAAATGGCTATTGATTTTAGACACTCAAGTTTTGGATGGTTTGTTACCTAGGAAAAGCTAACTGATACAAGCCAATGCATTTACTTATTTTAAAACCCATGGGTTTTATGTAAATGCACTGGAAGGTTCTCAAAAAGTTATGTTGTTTAAAGTTAGATGTGTTGAAATACTATATGGGTGAATTGAGCACTTAGTATGCCCCATTAAAAATCTTCCAGACTAAAATTATAGGGATGGTGTAAGACCCTGATTCCGTTACTAGATTTGCCCTGGGCTCACCTGATTAGGGAGATGTGGCCTCATACCCAGGCATTGATCCTTGGTAAGTTGCTCAATGGCCATTAGAGGCCATCAGGGTTGCCCTCGGCATAGTAGACAGGCAAAAGCAAACAGCTCTCTGCCCTTAAGGAGCTTCACGGAACAACTGCTGCCCAGACACTTGACCTCACTGCCACGCAGACCTTACCAAGAGTTCAATATTTGTGCAAAAGTGTCTGACAGCTTCCTAAAGCCTATGCCTCCAGGTAATCTAAGTGCTGCCCTTGAATTAAGCCACCCAGTCAGAGAATGAAGAAACCGCATTGTTTTGGCCCTTGCAGACTTGTTTTTATTGAACTACACTTTGGCATTCAGCCACTTCCTTATCCTATGGGACTTAAGAAAGAGCACCGTGAAACCCAATATTGTCTTTGCTCTGAGGATAGGGCTAAGAACCTTATTCGCAAGGAAGGCCTAGAGGAGATCTCTGATTTGATTAGCAGGAAGAGCACCTCTCTCCTAGGTAGCTGGTTTGTGTTACTACATGGCCCCTATGAATCAGGTTACTGACACACCTTCCCACTGGTCTAGGCAGCTCAGAGCCACACGGCACAGGTGAGACTCTTACACAACAGTGCGTGGCTCAGATCTAGGCATCATGAAACTCTAAACTGGGCTCACCTCTGTAGTTTGTCCACCTACCTTTCAACCCAAAACTGATAACCCAAGACAAGGGATCTTCCAGGTGGCCCCGGAGCAGGGCAGAGTTATGAGGAGTCACATGGGACAAAATAAACAAATTAACCTGCAGAGTTAACCCCCGAGCAAGTCAGGCACAGGCATTCACGCCCAGGAGAAGAGGAGGGAAGAGGAGGAGGAAATAGGCCATAGGAAAGCCCCTCGCTGCGTCAGGAGCTCTGAATGTACTTCTCTTCAAAACAACTCTGAGAGGTGGAAATTATTATCTGCATTATCCAAGAGAGAAAAATGAGGCTCAGAGAACTAAAGTGACTCACCTAACACTCACATGACTGGTCAGTGGCAAGGCCGGGGTGCAAGCTGGAGTCTAATTCTACCACCCGTGTTCTTTACCCCACGGGCTGGCAGACCAAGCCCTGAGGGCCCCGTCCAGCCTGTCACCTGCTTCTGCAAATGTACCAGCCCTTTTGTCTACAGATCGTCTGTGGCTGCGATCACACTGCAGCAGCAGGATAGAGAAGTGGCAACTGAGACCATTTGACCCGCAAAATCTACGACCTTCACTGTATCTTAAGTTTGCCAACCCTTGCTATGGACAGAAAGCTCTAAAGACTCCTCTGTCTAAAAGAGGGGTCATCAGAATCCCCGCTTGTCCCAGCAGGGCAGACAGTAGGAAAGGGGTGGGGAGAATCAAGCAACAGAAATTAATGAGATTTGGTCCCTACTCTGACAGAGTGGACAATTCAGTTGGGGTCAGGGTTGCTGGCCCAGGATACCACAGGGAAATACAGACAGGAAAAGTGGGCATGGCAGATACACTGAGCCAGCCTTGGGTCTCCAGATGAGGGACCTGGATTTATGGGCAGGAACCCCACCAGCCACTGCTACACTCAAGTGGGGAGTCACCAAGTCTCCCAGGTCAGCAAAGTTTGTAAAGTATTTTCACAGGTCATTATCACTTTTTTGTGTGTAATTTTCAGCTAATTTATTTTTTTTAATTTTTTTTTATTAGATCATAATTGTGTACATTAATTCTATCATAGGATATAGTGTGTTGCTTCCATATGCAGTTTGGAAAACTCTCATCCAACTGGCTAACGTAGCCATCATGTCTTTCTCATAATTGTTTTGCTAAGACATTTATATTCAACCTTTAGACAAATTCACATGTACCCTAATAGGATAAATTATAGGCGTGATCCCCACAATATCATTCTCTTCACCCATCCTCTCCCTTTTTTTTTTTATTTTTTAATTTTTTTAAGAGACAAATTCTCACCTTATCGCCCTTGGTAGAGTGAGTGCTGTGACATCACAGCTCACAGAGACCTCTAATTCCTGAGGTTGAGCAATCCTCTTGCCTCAGCCTCCCAAGTAGCTGGGACCACAGGCGTCTGCCAGGATGCTTGGCTATTTTTTTGTTGCAGTTTGGCTGGGGCTGGGTTTGAACCTGTCACCCTCAGTATATGGGGCTGACACCCTACCCACTGAGCCACAGGCACTGACCCAATTTAGTTTCATTTGCTTGGAACTTAGAATACTTCTCTAAGCTAAAGACTCATGATTTTCTTCAATTTTGAAAGATTACCAGTTATCTTTGTTTTCAAATATTTTCTTGACTTTTTATTGGGTGGAATTCTTATCAAATGAAGAGGGGGAATTATATCTATTGTTTAACTCCTTTTGCAGTTTACCTTTTATTTATTTGTGCTGCATTTTGAATGATTTTTCTCAAATTTGCTTTCCAGTTTATTAAATCTTTTGCCAGCTATGTCTAATCTGCTCTTTAATCCATCTGACATTTTAAAACATATTATTGACTACAATTTTAGTTTGCAGATGTTCTTAAAAATTATTATTAAAAATACCTGTTTTTTTGCATATTTCTTGTGTTTTTGGTTATGATTTATATCTTGGTGAGTTATTTTTGGGGGGAAGGGGATCATATGCTTGTGGTGTTGCATAATTGTTTCTACAAAATGGTTTTCCTTTTTAAAAAGATTTCTTGGGACTTCATATTTACAGGTAACATTTTCTTGTTAGTTTCTCACTTTGGGGCTCTCATTGCACATGGATAATAATATAAATTTGGTCCTCACATGAATTCATGGTGCAAAGTTGGGGGTTTTAATTTCTTGCAGCAGACTTTTTTTCTCTCACAGCTGGCAGTAGATGGAAAGCTGCATTGCTGTTTGCCTAGATTGGTAAATGGCATTAATTTCCCTTTTTATGGGTTGAGCGGCCTTGGCTTTATTAAAATAGCTCCTTTCATCTCTCTGCTTAGTCAGGTGGGAGGTTTACCTCCCCTGTTCCAGCATGGGTATTAAAGTCTTAGCCCCAAACCCTTGAGTTTACATTGGGAAAGACACTCCTGTGAGCAGTTCTGGGGTTTGTTTTAGCTTTGCTGATGCTCTGAGATTCTAGACCTGGAGAGTTCCTTCTGTTGTTTTGAATTTGCCTATGTACTACACACAACGTTTTCAACGTAATTGCACATTCACATCAAGAGAGACACCTTTCTACTATGCTGCTAAAGTCTCACATAGGTCTTCAGAATAGTTAGAGTTGCTTGAAATTTGTGATGGTACAAAGGGTTTCTTAGCTTCCAAAAAGTTGGGAACAATGGCCACATTTAATGAGAAACTATTATGTACTTGTTTCAAAGTTATAAGGGAAACCACTAAAACTGGGTCTTCTCCCCCTTATACTATCAATGGAAAAACAGTAAGCAATGACAAATGGCAGTTTGCAGTAAAACGGCACCAAGACCTGGCCTCCAGGAGCTCCGGAGGGAAGTCTGCACTACCTCCCTGTGGTTTCCAGCGTTCTGTACAGAGTAACTTTCTCTAGTAACCAGCTGTAGCAAAGATCTCTTAAAGTATAGTCTTATATGATTTTCAACAATGGAGTGACACAAGAGTTGGTTTTTATTAATGACACAGATCTTACGCACTAGTACACATTTATTATATCAAGCATTTTAAATGTGCCATCTGTTATCCTCAGCACTTTACTACAATACCTAATTTAATCTTGACCAACCCCTCTCAAAGTGGGCACTATCATTAACTCTGTGCAGTGAAACTTTTTGCTAAGGAAAAGACCCAAGTAAAAGGTAGATAGCTTCCTTGCCCAGGGCAACTTGATCAGGAAATCTTGCATGGAGGCTTTAGAACTGTATACTTCCAGGGCTAGAAATACGAAAATGATGACGATGATTCATTCATTAGCAATAAGAGAAGTTAACATTTAGCAAGTGCGTATTATATCCGAGGCAATTTTCTGAACACATTTTATAAATTAACCAATTTACATCATCAAAAAAACGCCCAACAAACCCGTGAGCCAGTTATTGTTTTTGTCCTCAACTTACAGATGAAGAAAATGAGGCACAGATTAAACAATCACATAGCTAGTGAATGGTAGATTAGGACTTTGAATCCAGGTAGTCAGACTCTAAAGCTCATCCTTAAAAATTATCCTCAGTTTTAAAGCAAGGATGCAATATTAATTAGCTATCTGCTCTAGTGGTCCAGGATTTGGAATACCCAGGGCTTGAGGTGAAATAGTGTTAATGAGGATGAGGGAGGGGCAGATAGGAGAATCACAGAGGAATGAAAACAAAACAACTTGTTTTCATGTGAGTCCAGGAGAAGACGAGTCTGTGGGTCAAGGAAGGCCTGTGGATCATTTCCTGACCCAAAATTGGAGTAAGTGAGGAACAACAGTTTTGGATGCAAATATATATTTTGCTCCATAAAGAGACTCTATAAAAAAAAAGTTGAATCCAACTATTAGTTTGATAACATCTGATAGAAGGTTTGCCAGTTAAATAATTCAAGAATATATATATATAATTCTTTTTTTTTTTGTAAAATGAATTTTCTGCAACCTGAATGCTAATGCTCACCCTTCTATATGTTAGTAAATATTTATATTTAGTTTGCTTAAAGTGAAGGGCCCCTCACCACTGTTTTTTCTAACCTCATCTCATTTGCTTGTATATTTTCCAGGGATGTAACATTCAGTGACAGTTTAACAAGTTATTCATGAAATCCACTCCATTGAGGCCACGTGTGTATTGAGCATTATGCTCGCTGTCCGCTTTAAAGGAGGCCGAGTTCTCTCATCAACCACCTGGATCTCACTGAGCGCTTGATTTCCCAGAGTCATGATAGATTTGTAGTGATCCAGCCAAACCCTTTCACATGGCTCCTCCCTCTGACTATAGATAGACATTTTCAAGACAGGTGGCCTGTGTTGGAAGTAGTCTGGGGACCCGAACGAGACAAAAGCTAAGTGGCCCACATGGGCACTGAACCCCTAACCTCCGCCTCATTAGCACCGCGCTCCGACCATCTGAGCTTACCCGCCACAGACTAATGATGTGTGCACGGAGGCGCGGCCGCATCAATCACATTTTCCGAAGCAAAACTCACTACCCTGAAAGTAACCGGAAGAGCCATCCGTATAGATGTGGCCGCCGGGGAACGCAAAGCTATCCTAATGGATGGCTGACGCGCTGCTTTTCCACAAACCCTTCATTCATCATCCCTGGGTCCTAAAAGGATTTCAAGGTGCCTAGGAATTCACGTTAGTTAATTCACGCTTTTAAGAATGTATTTCTTTTTCCTTGCCGGGTACTCTAGCCGCGGCAGATACAACTTGGGATTCCCATACCTGGAGTGTGAAGGCCTTGGAATTCCCTCAGGGAGAAATTCTTAATCTGTTTTCATAGATCTGTCTTTAGTGATTGTGCCTGAGCCCTCAGAGGATCTTTAAGATCCTGACATTTTAGGTAAAAATATGCGTGTGTGTTCACAGTGCACTGTTTTTCCCGCTTTGGAGAATATTCACAATTTTCTTTAGATTCCCAGAGGTTTCTGTGACTCAAAGCCTAAGATCTGTGGCTTAAAATCAATAAAGAAGATAAGGAAAAAAATAAAAACCCAAGAAGGTAATTATCATAAAGCCTGCTCTAGGTAAGAAGTAACTTACATTATTTCTAATGATGGACAGAGGAGCAGGTTAATACCGTGGCAAACACATGTGGGTCATAACATAAAATCTGCATGGATGGAAACAAATGAAACCTTCTTAGCAACACCAGTAAGCCTAGCAAGTTGAAACTTGCATGTGTGAATCAGAAAGGTACTGCTGTATTACTTGGAAGTAAAATAATGGCCCATGACACAGTCTATCTCAAAACTTTCGTAGTGACCCACATATAAGAACACCTGAATGCCCGAGGTTGACTATGGGCACGTGTTGCAGGAGCAACGCTATGACCTGTGGAACATCTGAGCTATTATACTCTGACCAGCCAGCAGTCGGGGAATCTGATGAAAGTTTGAATGTGGCATCAAAACTCCAGCAACCTGTAGGAGAGATCACATCTGGTTTATTGAAGATGGTTGTTAATTTTATCCGAAACGATCTACCTGGAGGGTGGTGCTTATGGCTCAAAGAGTAGGGTACTGGCCCTATGGGGCCTACTGGGGTGGCAGGTTCAAGCCTGGCCTTGGCAAAAACTGAAAAAAAAAAAAGAAAAAGAAATAAGAAAAAAGAAAAAAAAGTCTACCTGGAAAGGGAGGAAAAGGAAAGACAATCCACAGATTTCTGCCTTTCTTTGATCCATATTCTGGAAGGTTCCCAGAGAGACTGAATGGTGGGGAATATGAAAATAATCTGCATCAGAATAGGGAGAGAGCTATGCTGAAGAAAAACAGAATAGGAATGAAAATGAGGATAGTTCTAGCAAGCTTGCACACCTCTCTCTCTCTCTCTCTTTCTATATACATATATATATAAAGGCTCGTACCCATATATATATATATATATCCTGATTTAATTCTGATAGTAGCCTTGTGAGGTAGTCTCACATTACTGTGCCCCATTTGCAAACAGAGGCAAGTAACATTAAGAGAAGTTTAATGTTCTCTTAACATTAAGAGACCCAGGGTCACACAGTCACAGGGCCTGGCATCAGTATTTGAACCTAGACTGATTATTACACAACCAAGGATCAGCAAACTGGGGCCCACAGGCCAAATTTGGCCTGCTGCCTATTTTTGTACACAAAGTTTTAATGGAACTTAGACGTCTAATTTGTTCACTTGTTGTCTGTGGCTGTGTTGGTGCTTTTCTGGTGGAGTTGGGTGGTTCTGTCTGACTTACGTGAAACTGATGCAAAATAAAAACTCAGGGCTTCCTGTTCTTGAATTAGTAAGAATTTAGAAACAGTGACAGCAGAGTGTCAAAGCAAGCAAGGGCACTTGTAAGTCTGGGGTCTTACGCAACTGCACAGGAACTTTAAACAATTAGTATATGTACAGCACAGTCTGGAAAAATGTTGCTGACGTCTGGTGTTTTCCCATTTTCAGCTCATGGTGAAGTGTCACTGTTCCACAAATGAGAGGAATGGGGTTTTCCCTAAAGCTGGATGGTCCCAGCGTGTTTCACAGAAAAACCACTAGTCCTTAGCTTGAGATTCTAGCCTTGTCCAATTTTTTTATTCTAAAATATTCTCTTCGATGAAATGCTAGGAAAAGTAGATGGCAGACATTTGCTTATCTGATGTCCTTAATAGGCAAAATAAAAAGCTTATTACCTTATGTCAAGAACCTAATTAGAAAAGAATTACCAGTATAGTAGTCACTAGAAGTACATAATGTTAAATGGATAGACAAAACAAAACAGTGTTGAGTAAAACACAGAGCGAGGTCTAAAGTGTGACATCTCTCACACACATAAGTAAATAAATGCTGTCTCTGTTTCAAAGATGTAAATACCGGAGTGTGTGGGGTGAGGGAAGGAAGGAGGGAATCGAGTATGGAGTTAGAGGGAAAATCATCAAATTAGATAAGAGAAAGGCCTTGCACCAGTTGATTTTCATAATATATTTTGAACAGGGAATCAAGTTTTTTTTTTTTTTTGAGACAGAGTCTCACTATGTCACCCTTGGTAGAGTACTGTGGCATTACAGCTCATAGCAACCTCCAGTTCTTGGGCTTAAGCAATTTACTTGCCTAAGCCTCCCAAGTAGCTGGGACTACAGGCATCCACCACAACGCCTGGCTATTTTTTATTGCAGTTGTCATTGTTTAGCTGGCCTGGGCTGGGTTCAAACTGGCCACCTTTGGTGTATGTGGCTGGCGCCGTAACCACTGTGCTACGGGTGCTGAGCCAGAGAATCAAATTAACTGAACTTCACTTTTATCATCTGATGTCCAAATTACAAAGCACCCTCACACTGGCCCTTGAATTTCTGACTTGGAAAATACTCTTGGAACACAGAGAACCTAGGAAGGACTTCTCCTTTTTGCTACCATTTATTAGTCAAAACCAGCATATGGATAGTGCTCCATGGTTTACAAAGCCTCTTTATTATCTGTATGGATCCTTGTAATAGTCCAGTGCTATTGACATTGTTATTTTCATTTTATAGACAAGAAACCTGAAACTCTGAAAAACGACAATAATTGACCAATACACAACAACAAAAAAAGTGTGGTGGAATCTAGACACAGAGCCAGGTCTTGCCAATTTCTTTCTTATGCCATTTCCAGTCTCCTCCTAAAAGTTGGTTCTCTCTTGGGTAAGATTCATCATTTTTTAAGGGTGAGAAAAAGTTTGCTTTCGTGAAAAATCTGTTGGTGATATCTTTGAATACACTTGCAAATGAAAGGGGCATTATCCTTCTTCAGGGTCTTTCCCTCTGTCTTCTTCCTTACTGTGCTTTCTCCCGTTCTTATATCTAGTTTTACAAAATTATAGGGCCACGGTGACCCTCAAAGATGATTCAGTTTTGCTCCAGGGTAGGACAAGATAAAATAATATAAAGGTAGCCATTTATGCTTTAATTCTGTGGTCCTCAATCGTCAGGCCACAGACCAGTACCTGTCTGTGGCCTGTCAGAAACCAGGCTGCACAGCAGGAGGGGAATGACAGGTCAGCAAGCAAAGCTTCATCTGTATTTACAGCCCCTCCCCATGGCTCATATCATTGCCTGAGCTCCACCTCCTGTCATATTAGCTATAAGTTAGGTTCTCACAGGAGCTTTATAAATTGCAAATACAAAACATCCAGGTTGCATGCACTGTATGAAAATGTAACGCCCCCTCTGTCCATGGAAAAATTGTCTTCTATGAAACTAGTGCCAAAAAGCTTGGGGATCCCTGCAGTTAACTGATCTAATTTTGATTCCATAAATCTCTTTAGCATGTCTGCTGTGTCTACAGCCTTAGAAATAGGTAGTTCTTGCTCATGGCTAACTTAAATATCTCTGATGCATTTTAATTCCTGTCCTCTGAAAAATCAGCCCCTCATATCCCAAAGTCTACTTGGAATATTAAGACTACTATTAAGTTCTCCACCCTACATTGGGCTAATTAAACAAAGATCCTTTTGCATTTTCTCAGAGACACTATTCACAAGACTAATAATCATTTTTGTTTTCCATTTATTTTTTTCACTTCACACTCTTCTGTCTTCCAATTTCCCTTAGATACTGCTGGCCTTTCTGGATGCCTACTGTGACAGTTTAGATCAGTGACTCTCAAAGTGTGGTCCCTGGACCAACAGTGTCAGCAACACTAAGGAATTTGTTAGAAATGCAAATTATTGGACCCTACTCCAAACTTACCCAATTAAAAACTCTAGGGCTGGCTTAGGAAGCCACAATCTGGTTTAGCAAGGCTTCTAGGGGAATCTGATGCATGTTAAAGTTTGGGAATTATTTTTCAGAACTCTCTTTCCTCTTCCATTGTGAACAAAAACACTTTGCAGCCCCATCCATGTTGAGCATGGTCATATAACTTGCATTGGCTAGTACAATGTCAGTGAATAAGATAGAAACCTTATATGTATTGGCGTGGCTTGAGTTGGCTTTTGCATAAGAAGAACATAGACCAGGCCCAAGAGTGTGTGGAATTACATGGAACAGAACAGCTCAGTTTATTTCAAAAAAAAGGTGTAGGCAGAAATAAGGCTCCATGATAGATTGACGGTACATGGCACATTAAGAAGTAGATACATATGAAGCTAGTCTTTCAGGCACAGGGCTAAAGATAACTATCAAAATAAATAAATGGAGAGAAGCGACTGAAAATGGTTCTTTACAGGGAAAATAAGTCCCTAATCATCACAGGTTAAGAAAATGATTTTCTCATATTGGACAATGTCTGGAGGCAGACCACTGATGCTGTGCTTGGCTTAGTGGGTTGATGGTGCCAGGGTCAGCATCTCTGTGTACAAGGGGCTGGCACTGTTTGAGTTGGTCCTGTTCTTGGTATTTCAAATAGAGAATGTTTAATAAAGGGGATTGGCTACATAAGCATTGGAAGAACAGAGAACAAAACAGGCCGGGTGAGACACTCCAGATATTAGCAACAGCAGGATAGACCAGAGAGACAAAGGGGCAACTCTAGGGTTGACTACATAGATTCACCAAGGTCCCCAGCAGATTTTCACTCACATCCTATATCTTCCTCTGGCTTCAAAGGTGCCCTATCTGAGGCTTTGCTTCCCCCTAGTCCCTCCTGCTGATTTTTCCTGGATTACTGAGTAAACAACCTGTATCCACATTCTTACCTCCCCTCTGCTTCTGGGGGAACCTACTAACACTTGGCAATTGACTATTTCAGGAAGCAGTTGCCAAAAATCAGCGGTTGTAGAAGCAGAACCCATCTATTTAATAGAAATATTTCCTGACAACATTCATTGATCCACTTCTAAGGAAACTGCTATCTTCATTCATATAAACCAATTTCTCTCCCTTTTTCCCTTCCTCCTCCCTCTCCTTGCTGTTAAAAAGACATAGTGAACTTACAAATGTAGATACTTATAAAATGGCCTGAAATGTGTGTGTGTGTGTATGTGTGTGTGATATATATAAAACCTGAATTTGTTTCTTCTAAGCAGCTCTGCAATATCATATTCTTCCTTCAAAATATGTGAAGGGAGAGCTTGGGGAAGTTTCTCTGAAATGCATTCATCTGGTGTATTAGACTTATGCACACATAATCCTCTCTTGTAACTCTTGCTAAATAGACCATCAATAGAGGCCCAACCCCGACTCTTACTTCTGGCATCTTTTTGGCATATTATTCTCTCTGCATGTAGAGCCATAATGCCATAATAATGCCTCGCATTTGTATACTTCATAGCGTGCAAAGCACGTTCATGTGCAATATTTACATTATTGATTTTCGATTTTTGTTTTCAAAAATAGGCTTTAAGGTAGTCAAAGAAAATGTTATTTTCCTATTTTATAGACAGAAGAACTGAGGCTTAGTTGAACATTATATGACTAGGGAAATGTGATTTAGCCATTAGAGACAGAGCCTGGACTGGGGCTGTGGTGTCCTAAGTCCAATCTCAGAGCCAATTCCACAATGCCATGCAGAAGATCTCATCCTTAGCAGGTGACTACTGAGCAGGTGGAAAGAAGGAGGGGTTCTGGGGTTGGATACCTGGGTTAAAATCCTCTGTCTCACTTCAATTTCTCTGAGTGCAAAGTAACTTTGTTACTCTGAGTCTCATATTCTCACATTTAAAATGGGATCATTGTAGTTAGTACCTTCCCTATAAGGTTAATGTGCAGATTTAATGGGATAAGCTATGTAAGATGTGCATTAAAAATCAGCCAGACTCAGGTGTCATGGTGAGTACCTGTAGTCCCAGCTCCACAGGAGGCAGGAGGATCACTTGAGCCTAGGAGTTTGAGGCTGCAGTGATCTATGATGACACCACTGCACAGGCCTGGGTGACGGAGCAAGACTTTGTCTCTACATAAATAAACAAGTAAACAGCCATGCATATAAAAGAATCAGAGACCCTCCCTAATAAAATATCTTTTACGCTATGAAGGGAGTGTGCACATATGTATGTGTGTGTGTCTAAGAGAAGTGGGGGCTGACTAAAGTCTATCTAATAAAGTTATTTTCTACTTAGCAAAGTCGAAACTCTCTATTATCCTTATCTTAAAACTGAGCAATGCCAATTATTAAACTGACAAGTATCTTACTTATAGACTGAGTTCTTCCTTAGAATTGAATTTGGCTTATAAATCTTGGCCAGAAAAACTTGAAGGAGTTGAGCCATCCTTTTTAAAAGAAATTTTATGATAAAATTGGAGTAGATTATATGTACCGTAAAATGTACCATCTTGAACATTTTTAGATCTACAGTCCCATAATGTGAAGCACATTTATTTTTCTGTGTAACTATCACCATTGTTCAGAAATTTTTCATCTTACAAATGTGGGACTATGTTCCGATTAAAGAATAACTCCTCATTCCTCCTCACCCCCAGCCCTTGGCAACCACCATTCTACTTTCTGCTTCTATGAACTTGACTTCTCCAGCTGCTTCATAGAGGTGAAATCATGCAGTATTTGTCCTTGTGTGATGAGTTTGTTTCATTCAGCATAATTCACTGAGGTTGTAGCACGTGTCAGAATTTCCTTCCTATTTAAAGCTGAATGATATTCCACGGTGTGGATATTCCATTTACAAGTTCATCCATTGATGGACACTTGGGTTGCTCCCACCTCTTGTCTCTGGTGAATAATGCTGCTGGGAACATAGGCATGGATCGAGAGGAGAAGTTTATAAAGAAATAGTTTAGCATAGTCATGCTAAATTGGAATTATTAATTGAGTATAGTTGGCTCATGGAAGCATAAACAGAGATACCAAATTAGATGCCTTGGGAGAGGTTTAGCATGAAAGCAGAAACTTGAAAATAATAAAGAGGAAATTTATAAAATTTTGAAGGGATTTTCATGAAGGTGAGAACAGGCCGGGACATGACTGGTAAGGAGAGGGGAATGTATCGAATTTTCTAGACTCATCCTCAGACGAACTACAGAAATGTAAACTCAAAAGAGGAATATAGCTATGTCAGAGGGAGGAAGCACGTGGTCTGAAGAAAAGTTGAAGAGCCAATATTATGTGAAGATAGCCTACAAAAGAGCTGAACTGGTACCATAGAGAGGGACATTCATAATAGGATAGAAGGCAGTTTCATCTGGAGATCTTGAAGTATCAGAATGAAAAGAAAGTTATTTGAAAATTAAGGAGGAATTTTCTCCTCCTTAGGAGAAAGGAAAATTGAGAAGGAATCCCAGCAGGAGAGATGGAGAAATCACTCTGAAAGCATCCATTTATTTCTTTAACAAATAACACTGGGAACTCTCATTGAATTTTCCAAAGACAGCCACACAGCACTCTGTGTTTTTCTAGAATTTTGAAACAACAGGAAAGAAATCCTAACTCCTTTTTCTTTAAATCTTGTTAGGCTGGTGACTATTAGGTTGCAATAGAAATGATGGGTGACTCCCAAACTGAGACCGGAAAAGGTTTTGCAGCTTCTTTGCTGCTGAAATACTTGATTTCAGAGTCTTCAGTTACCATGTGGGCGGTTCTCCTGCCCTTAGATGGCCATGCCGTAAGGGAGCCCAACTAGTCAGCTGAAGAGCGATCACCTTGAGAGGCTCTGAGACCAAGCAAGAGAGAAAGATGCATAGCAAGTCCCCAGCTGTTACGTTTCTAGCAATTGTAAGAGCGACCTTGAGGCTGGATTACCGAGTCTATGGGTCAGGAATTTGTTCTTCCTTAATTCCTAACCTATGGGAACAGTGAGAGATACGATGACTGTTGTTGTCTGAAAGCACTAAATTATGGAGTGATTTCTTACGCAGCACTGTTTATGGGCTGGAGACTGCTTTAAATACTGAAGGATAGTAGTTTGAAAGAGAGCCATCCTTGTTTCATCAAGTTTAGTTTCATGAAGATCAGGTAGAAACAGAGAAAATGAGAATACTTGGACAAACACCTATCAAAGAGGTAGGATGGGATGGCCAAGCGTGATGGAAGAGAAAAATACCAATGAGCAGGTGTAGCTAGAACTTTCTTGGCATTCAGAGGTGAGCAAGAGAGGCAAAGATCTTATATGCAAGATGAGCATTGTCCCTTTTCCACTTCTTTACTGCTGGAGAGGAAAAGAATTGAAGAGGCGAAAGTACCAGGACGGAGTAGGTAAGAGGGAAAGAAACAAGCTCTCATGCCTTGCAGGGGACGTGGATAACTTGAATGATGCCCAGGTGTTTTAACCAGTTCCTAGCAATGAGCTCAATGCTGTTACAATAATCCCCCTTTTGGGGGCACTCAGGGGTCATGCTTTTTTCTAGGTACTTATTATTAAGCCATGGGCAGAGCCATCCCTGGACGTGGGTGCTCTGTGGCCAGAAAAAAGGGCAAAATAAATGTGTAACAGTCCCCACCCCACCCCAGCATAATTTATAGCATTTTAACCTTCCCATTTTTCTCTGCTTGTGAATTTCTTATAGAATTGTTTAATGATGTGAATTTCATGGATAATTTAAAAACCTACTGAATTTACTACTTCTTTTTCAGTGGTGCAGTGAGAGGTGCTACACACCATACACCAGAGGTAGCAGCCTGAATGTGGTGCAGAGAAAAATCATCCAACACCAGACTGTTCGTACTTAAGCAAGTCCCAAGACTGTTTCCCTAAACCCCAGTAACCAGGACACAATGCCAGGGAGTTTCACAGATCAAAGAAAGAGTGAATCATGTTAAAGAAATGGCATCAAACACATCTCACCCCGGTCTTGGAAAGCCTCCCCACCCCCATGTCTTCAGATGTCTTACAATGGGAAGGGAATGAATTGTGCAGGGCAGACAGCATGTACGTGAAGGAGCGGAGGGTGTCATCTCAAATTGAGTCAGTAGTCTGGAAAGAGAGACATGAAGAATATGCCCAGTAGTGCTGGAGAAACATGTTACTGTAATAAGCTCAGGAATCACATGTATAGATCTCCGACGTTAGTGAATATATATCAGTAAATTAGGATGGCTGTGAATATTCAAGATTCTATTGAATGGACCCACTGTAATGATGGACAGTAGGTCTGTGAGTAGACTGTGGGGCCAAGGAGGGAGTGAGTGGAAACGAGGTGCCTAAGATCCTGCCTGGTCTGGCAGAAAGATTTGATTCATTCCTAACAACTCTGCTCCCAAGACCTTTCCCCATCAGAGCAGTGGCAAAGCTGAGAGGCAGGGAGAGGGGTTCTTATCCACAGGTGAAATAGTCCACTCCTTCCAGGGAAGTCAGACCGCCCGCCCGTCATGTCTTATGGCAAATCAATTTCAGAGCATTTGTTCTTGGCATCTGGCAAAGCGGTAGGCCACAGTTTTAAATCCAGGTTCTTAGTAACTGCAGGGCATTGGCTCACCGGGGAGAGGCTTCAGATGACCTCTGCACAGCCTCCTGTGAAATGAAGCTCCAGTGTCAGCTCAGTTCTCAGTAGAGAAATGTCCATATCACACAGTCGATGCTAACGGTTAACAGAAGAAGCAGGTAGACACACATCTGAGTCTTTCCCTCCTCATCTGATTCGTGGAGATGGTGAGAATGTGTCTGGGAAGCTACAGACATCACAGGCATCAAATCATCCACTGAGCCCTTTCACAAGCATGAAATTCCAACTGGAGGCAGAGAGAGAGAGAGAGAGAGGGAGAGGGAGACTCAAATTAGTACCCAAACATGCCTCTGTTTCCTAATGCTCATTCAGACAGAGGTTCAATGGCTGGAAATTATTGAAATGAAGCAGATGTCAAGGGGATGCTGCAAATACAGCTACTTCCCGGCGGCAGTAATTGTGTGCCTACAGTTGCAGGATCCTTGTTAAATCTCCGCATTGTGGAGAGGCCTAAAGTACCTGCTGGTGCAACTTTCCTTTTTGCTGCTGAATTGAAGTAGGAAGTTTAAAGCTCTGGGACTTGTTTGAATTGAAGCAGCATTTTTCCAGTCATTAGATTCCGGGCAGCTTGCTGTCTTTGTGTGCCCCCCCCCCCCCGAACTTGCTTTCAGAGTGCGATTCGTTTTCTCCGTCCTGCCATCTATGCACTCTGCTTTTCCGTTTAGAAACATAGCCTCCACGTACATCGTGCCGGAAGTGAAACAGTCTTGAAATACTCAATTTCCTCTTATTTTTTTAAAAAAAACTGAGTATCATCAGTTTTCCTTTTAAAAAATTTTTTTTTGGAGACAGAATCTCAGGCTGTCACCCTTGGTAGAGGGCCAAGGCATCATAGGTCACAGCAACCTCAAACTCTTGGGCTTAAGTGATCCTCTGGCCTCAGTTTTTTTTTTTTCTTTCTATTTTCAGTAGAGATGGGGTCTTGCCTTTGCTCAGGCTGGTCACAAACTCGTGTGCTCAAGCAGTTCACCTACCTCGGTCTTCCAGAGTGCTAGGGTTACAGGCATGAGCTACTATGCCCAGCCAAGTTTTCCATTTTTTTTCAAACCAACATATGTAAAGAGTCAGTGAGGTAAAGGTTTATAATTCTGTTGTTATTATTGTTACACTTGAAAGGTAGCCCAAACCAAAGCATTCCTGGTTCTAAAAGAGACAAGAAGTGCGGGGAGATGAGAATATGCTTTTTCCAAATCTATAACCACCAAGACATTTCCCAACTTTTGCTGATTGTCAAAAGATCTCAGTATTCTATCTTATTTGGGGGGAGGTGGAGTGAAGTTGAGGTGGGGCAGGGTGGACAGACCATCCAGAGATGGCAAACTAAGATAGGTAATGAAACCCGGGTTTTCTTGAGTGGAAAAATGCCTTAAGACATAACTAAGACATGGATAAAAGTTTATGAGGAAGCTCTTTGTGCTAAGGTGCTATTGGTCAAACATGGGCGTTTTCATATTTCAGCACCACACTCCTGGTTTGTGTGGCAACCTGAGAGGTCAGGCTGTCACCAACCTGCCTCTCCAGGAGGCAGAGTTGAGGGAAGAGGACAGATGGGGTTCTCAGGAAGACCTTCCTTCCCAAGAACATCAGCATTTCACAAATACCACCCACAGTACTTATTGTGAGGACGTGCCCATATTGTTATATGTTAGATATTAAAACTAAACTCAGTATGGAAAATAGGAAACAGAAAACAATTTGTCCTAATTCAGCATCTGACTTCACTCCACTTTACAGCGAGATCGTATAAGACAAAAAACTCTTAAAAGTTACATTAGCATTCACTCCGTAGAGAATACAGTATTACTTAGAATATGTGGGTTTTCTTCTCTCTTCTTCCACCACCACCCCCCCTGCAAAAAAATAAAAAAGAAATCTGTCATATATTACTTTATATACACTTCCAGAGTTCATGTATTTTTAAATGTAAAACTTTCAAGCACAATATAAAAAGAACTTTAAGTGAACGATCTAAATATACTTTTGATTTCACAAAAGAAACACTTCATAATTTATGGGATCCATTCTTGAGGAAAGAACAACTTCACTACTCATGAATTATTGGTTTCTTCCATAGGGTTAAATATTCACTGTCTGTCTATCTATCTGGTTTATGTTTTTTTTCCTCATTTATTTTTAGCGCTCTCAGAAATAAAGAATACATTTAAAACTCAATGCACAAAGAATTTATTATAAATTGTGGCAAGATCACAAAACTCATCCTTGATATGTTAAACAACTTTTATAAACTGATGTAAGAAACTGGGTTGGTTAGGTACTCATGAAGGCTATGGCTCCATATACTAGAATCATATCACTTAAAAATAATTATATCCATTTAACTTTCTTTAGGAAAATATGCTTAGAATTTTAAATCCTATAACTTGTTAAAGAGTTAAGTATGTGAAGTATTTTTTATCACCACTAAGCTGAATGATCTGTATGTTATAATTTGCATTCAATTGCCGATAATCCTAAACAATGGTTAGAAAAGCTAACCAGGGTTTTTAGAAGTTTGCCTCAACACGATGTAGCAGTGCCTGAGTTGTAAACTTCACAGGTAATTTACACACCATACATTGGGATTATAAAGTCAGGTATTTTGTTCATTCTCCTCTGGTTGGGTTGTATACTCTTCACATATAGAAAAAGCAAAAATAGATATAAAGATGCTCAGAAAAAGCTTGGTTATGGAACAGATTGGGGTGTGGGTATTAGTCATCAAAGAGGTGATAAACAACACCGGGCATTAATGCAGAAAACAGATTGAGCTTTTTAATGGGACATCAAATAAGACTTTATTAGCATCTATTAGGTTCAACCCAAAGCTCAGGAAATAGCATTAATGAGCGTCATATATCAGTCTGTCTGTTATTAGATAACAGTATCCCTTAAAACCAGCAAGCCATAGAGTACTTTATACTTTTTTACCTTTATCTTTAGAATTAGCTGACATTCTATTGTGTTACACTGGCCTTACTATTAGTAATAGTGAACCAATTTATAAACCCATTAGTGACACTTTTTCCAGAAGATAAAAACAGTCAAAATTATCTGGCAGCAATTAATCTTAATGGCTGTATGCAGTAAACAGCAATGGGCTAATTCCAGCTCTGTCAGCCCCATCAAACAATCCCGCATTAGGCAGCTTTTCAGTGATCCATTAAGCATATTCAGAACAACAACAAATTCAATGCTGAAGGCATATGCACTAAACATTACAACAGTGATCTTCTGAAGCCATCATTATCTCTTAAATAGTACTTCCCCCATGTATTATCATTATGCTGTACATTAGAAATACTTTGATTAAACTCCCTTAATTCATAACAGACAGCTGCAGACCATTTATGCAGTTAATCTCAACACAACAGCTATTGAGGAAATATAACAAATGAAGGCTGTAAACTGGAAGTCATTACTATGAAAGATACTGGTTTTCTAGCCCTCTTAGAGCAGAGTGCATCGTAAGGATGGGCTCTGGGGCTACAATAATGGGGGAAGAAACCGTTAATGACCTTCTACTTTCCCGTAACATCTGTCCCCAGAGTGGTTGTGCCCCAGGCTGAGGGTGTGAGTGGTTCAGACCAGGCCACGTGCCCCCGTGTGGACCAACCCAAGGGCTCCCCCAAGGAGAGCCAAAGCTCTGGTTGACGTCTATTTTCCAGCTCTGGTATTAAGAAGTCAAGGTTTCGGTTGAAGATGCGTAATGTCATTGATTTCACGGAGTCATTAGTGTAAAGCGTTGAAGAACTATCCTGGTTGTAAGTCATCGCGTTAGCGACAGTTTCTGATTTCCCTTTATAACAAGTGGTGTCTTTTTAAGTTTAATTTGTAGTACTTGCATTTCCAGACTTGAAAAATACCCCTACTAAATGTCCTCTGTAAACTTTCTTTCCCACGTGGCATTTTCCCTTAACAATTCAGAGCCGTTTGCATGCAAAGGAAACGTTCAAGGAGCCCCACCCCAATTTCACGTTCAGCCGAATAAAATATGCACTGACTTAATTTGATGAACAAGAAATCTGTGTCCCCTTTCTCCAATCCTACACCTTCACAGAATCTTTCCTTTTCACAGGTAGAGAAGCCATAAACATGTGCATGAATAGCCTCTATGTGCCTGGCAATTTTTTTTCTCCCCGTCTCATGTGGGGTTTATTTCATAGTCCTGAACCACAGACACCATGTCTGCTTCTAGACGAAATGGTCAAGTAATTAAAACATAAATTTAGAGTCCCCTTGCCAACTCTGACAGTACTTCCAGCTTTGGGGGTTAGCATACGTGAATTAAATATTGATTCCAAATGTAAAGCGCCATCATTGTGCAATGATAATAACGGTCTGGCTTTCAGAGAAAAAGACCAATCCCCAAAGCAGTGGACGTTGAATGTCTATGGAGATTTTCACCATCAGCCTGCCTCGACTCATCCTTTTACCGTGTCCATGAACACAAGAACAATTTTTGCTGTGCAGTCCCCTTAGATCACCTTTGGGGCTCCTCTTTGCCCCACTACCACCTCCTCACCCCTCACTTTTGGAACATAGTGCTTTTTAAAAATGGCAGCTCTGGGGGAGCTTTTCTTAATGGTTTTCTCCTTTCCCTTAAATGTTTTTGAAAGATGTGGGTATCGTGACTGCTAACTACGGGCCTGGTTTCTCAGACCTTGCATGTGTAACAGAGCTCTGGCAAATCACTCGTGGGCACCCTGACGCTGATCTGAGGCCAGCAGTGCTGTTCCCAACAACCGAGGATTTTCACCCATTTGAAAGGTCTTTCCATCTGAGCCTTAGCTTCCTGTATGTGAGTTACAAAGCTCCACCACCAACTGATGCAGTACAAATAAGTTTGAGCAGTAATACCCTTTCTTAGAAATTCACAACACATGTCAGCATAGTAAACCCTCTGAGAAGTCCTAGAGAAAGGAAGCCTGTTTAACCGTGATTAACTCAGCATGCCCAAATATACTTGGCTGAATTTTTTTTTTTTTTAAATAGAACAACTGTTAAACATCTTCTAGGGCACTAATCTTTTACAGAATATATTTTGGGTCACATTCCTCTGAATTCTTGCTTGTAATATTTATGTCTCAACATTCATCTCTGGCAGGAAAGAACAAGTTTGTAAATTGATTAATTATACCTTCTTCTAAGTTTTGTGTGTGAGATTCAGTTAGCTCAAAGATACTCCACTGTTGACAAGTGGCCATCAGCAAATGAAATTAGGTTTGGAATTCACAAACTTGTTTGATTCTTACCGTTCATTCCAAGAATCTAAGTTCAGTAAACAGTATTCGCATAGACGTTTTTCTGACTGAGACATAAGGTTTACTTCAACTAATAATTAGATTTTTGCAACTGATGTTAAGCATATGGATAATTCATGAATGCGCTAATTTTTTCTGCTGTGGAACATTATCGTTAGCTATAACACAATTCTACCTTACATATAGAGTTCTATCTCGATATATTTACATACGTCTGTATCTTTTCCCTATTCAAAAAACTCCAAATTATAAGCGGGTAACTTCTACATGCTTCATCAAAGCACATTCCTTGAGATCTCAGGTTACATTCTCCTAAAGGACTATACACATATTACAAATTGTGATTATGTTCTTGATCTAACCTACAGAAGTCTGTTTGATCTGCTGCCACTCTATGGCTGACATGGCACCTACATACTCTAAGAAAATAAACCAAATATCAGTATGGTTGACACGCTGGTAAGTTAAACCATGTAGCAAAATGATAAGGCAATAAAATTGACTAAGAAATTCTTTTAAAGGTTTACTCAAAAATGCTGATGGTTAAGGAAATGTTGGTTTAATTTTAAAATATAAGATTGTAGGCCAAGATACGTGTGTATGTGTGCACATGTGTATATCTGTGTCTACCTTCTATGGTATTTCTAATAACCCTTGCAAACTCATGCCCTCCCCCTGAAGCCCTCCATGATACAGAGAGATAGTAGGTAGCAGACGGCAGATAGATGGATATCACAGCAGGGGTGAGACTCCTGTATGGAATATGTGTGGAAGAGAAACAAGCAGTGAATGAAAAAAAGATCGTTTTTTATGAAATCTAGGTAAGAACTGGCAGCGATTGGGAGGAGAAAGTCGTTTTAAGTATGTGTTTGTGAGAGAGAGGAAGAGAGGTGGGGGTGAGCATGAATCTTTGATGGAATTAGGTGAGGTGTGAGTAGTGAAATACAGAAAAGTGAGGCAGGGTCTGCACCTGTGCAGTAATTTTCTGAAGGTGGACAATTTGAGAGAGGGGTCAAATATTCGTGAGCAATTGAGCTACCAGATGTCTGGTGTCCAGTTCACCTCGAGTTCTTCCTCAAACCCCTACATAGCCACCAAGTCCTAACTTCTCTCAAATTCCTGTTTTTGAGTTTAGTCCACGTGAAAAGCTCTGACTGCTCTTCCTTGGTTTGCTGTGTGGTTCTCCAGTGAGCCGAGGTTGGGGTATCCCACATCTTGCAAGTCCATTTCCCCAGATGGCTAGCCCTGTCCCTGCCCTCCCCACTGGCTTGACACTGAGGCCACTTTCGCCCACCCGGCTCTCACCTCCTCCTGTCCCTCACTGCTTGCCTCACCAAGCTCCTGTTGCCCTCTGTTCTGGGCCTTCTGGGAGTTTCTGACCATCCGGGCTCAGCCAAGCCCTACACTGCTGTCTACACTACGGTCTGCCCAAGCCATCCTTCATACTGCACCCAGAATCGTCTTAATAAATGCCAACGTGGCCATGTCAGAACCTGCAACTCTCACACCTGACAAAATTCCTACTTTCAGAAAGATCTGTTCTCTGCCATCCTCCCCTACTTCATTTAGCTCCTCCTGAGTGCCAGCTCTCCTGACCTCCCGGCTGCGGCTCAGATGAGTGGTGTTTACCCTCATCTCCACGTCTCTGCACAGCCTGCCTTCTCCCCTCCCCAACTCTTTTCCTATTAACTGACTCCTACTCATCAATACTAAGTTCATTTATCATGTCTTTTGAAAAATCTTGGTCTCTAGCTAAGCAAGACGCTCCTACTCACTGAATTATAATTCACTGAACTATAATTACTTTCCCTTCCTGCTGAACTACTTGATAAGGTTCATTTTGTGTCAGAGCTAATAGTGTATTTCTTGGAACACAGTAGGTACTTTAAAGCTGTTCCAAGAATATACAGAAATGCCACATAGAGCAATTGTTCCTTTTTCCACCAAGTAGTGGAACTGCAGAATTTTCAAATGGTCAACAGTTAGTTATTAGGTAATAGAAATGAACTATATCCTATAGAAAAAAAGTTATTTTTAGGATCCTTGTAAAGATTAACAGCTGCTGATCTGTGTGTGGCGGGATTGCAGGTGGTTTTATTTTACTTTTATGTGCATGAGTGTATTGCCTAAACTTTTAGAAGGGGCACAAACCGTTATTTTTATAATAAAAACAAGAGCACTAATTTTCAAAACTTGAAATGTCTTTTTCACATGCTTCATAGCTTTCCCGAGAAACAGGATACACAAGGCACCCACCACTGCTTCCGTGGTTCCTGCTTTCTTCTGCTTTCCTTGTCTCTTTGGTCGGCTCCTCTTCTGGTTTTTTCCCCAGAGAGTCATTGAGAGGAGCTTTGGTCTGGATTTGGTGACATTTGGTGCTTGTGTGAATGGGGACAGAATGCTTCTTCCTGGATATCTTAGGATAATTGCCCATTTGAGTACATTTCTGCTAAGCTAGACTGCTGTCCTTTGTGGACACCAGTCCTCACTGTCTGCAAGTCCCTAAGTTGTGGAGGATCTGGAAGAGCATTATTGGAAACTGTTTGCCTTGGAAGAAGAGCATCAGAGTCAGTCATTGATTTGCTGCAAAACATGCTGTACCAATTTCTCCAATGAGAGAAAGTGGCTGGTTCACCAAACCCAAATAAAGGGAAACCAGACAACCCCCAACTCAACAACCCCTCCACAGTCAAGTGTCCTGAGTCTCCTCTAGATCATGAAGGCAGCACCTCTCTCCGTGGTGGGGCTGAACAGAGTCCACCCCATAAATGTTGTTGATGGCTAGTCCTTCTGAGTTCCATTCAATGAGCCTTTCATTCCTATGAAAGTTAACAAATTCTCTTAAATAGTAATGCAATATTTAATATTTTTTTTCATGACTCTACTTCTATAAACATACTGAGGAAAATTGGTATGCTGGGCTAATACTATTAAAGATGACCTAGAAAAAAATTAATGACACTTGGAACACACTAGCCTCCTGCGTTCATGAAGGCACCAGGTGACTGCGGTCTTCTGTCTAGATCGTGAGATTTATTGATAGGTTAAATCAATTAAGTTCAACAAACATTCAATAGGTGCCTAATACACGTAAGGTACCATGTGAGGGGGTTTCGGGGCCACAACAAAAATGAAACGTTGTACCTAGAAATGAACTGCAATGTAGAGGCTCCTCTTTTTGCTTGTGACTCAGTAGAACAAACATGTTTACTTTCATTCATAAGATTGGTTTCTTCTAGCTGAGATTTATTCTCATCCCCTTGTTAAAGATTTTAGTAACTAACAAACTACCTTATCCATTCCTTTTTAGTAAGCTTCTATTTGTTCATTGATGAATCCATTTATGTCCTCAGTCAATGAATATTTACTGGATGTCATTTCATGCCAGGAACTTTCTAGAAGCTTAGAGGTGGGGTGCTGAGCACTATGTGTTCAGTATACACACAAATATATATTTTTCATATACAACTGACCCTTGAAGGGCACGGGTTTAAAATACGTGGTCCATTTACACGACTTACATGTGGATTTTTTCTGCCTCTGCCCCCAGAGACAGCAAGACCAATACTTCCCAGCCTATTCCATGTGGGCAATGCCGATGAAGATCTTTATAACAATCCACTTAATGAATAGTAAACAAATTTTCTCTTCCTTATGACTTTTTTAGTAATATTTTCTTTTCTCTAGCTTGCTTTATTATAAATACAGAGCATATAATACATATAACATATACAAAATACATGTTAATCAATAGTTCATATTATGAGTAAGGCTTCTGGTCTACCTTTGTTTATTAGTAGTTAAGGTTTGGGGAGCCAAAATTTACATATGGAATTCGACTATAAGGAGGGTCAGGGCCTTTATCCCTGTGCTGTACAAAGGTAAACTGTATACACACATATATGTAGGTATATACACAGATGTAGGTGTACATATATATTATATGTGGGTTTGTGTATGCATGTATATATGTTTATTTATGTATGTATGCTATGTATGTGTATATGCTCATATATGTATATATACACATGTATACATCACACACACACACACACACATCTTCTTTATCAGGAATTAACGCAGGCTGTGAAGAGAAAGCAAGCAGAATGAGAGGCTGAGATGGTGGGGAGCTCCTCTGAGATGAGAGTGTCAGGCAACCCTTCTGAAAAATAGGCATTTGAATAGGGCTATGTGTGGGGCTGGGTGATGAGCATCTTACCAGGCTCCCGGCCAGTGCCAAGGCCTGTAGTACAGTGAACTGGGGATGTCTGCTCCCACATGGCCATAATAGCAAAGTGGCAGGTGGGAGGCTGGGGCTGAGCCATGGTTGGGCTCCTGAAGGGAGAGGCTAATAGGCTAGAGTGAGGGGGTGTGGGCTGGTTTTCAATTGTGGAAGTCTTTGAGCATAGAAGAAACCCAATCTAACCTTTATTTTAAGAAATACTCCTCTGATTTCCTGGTGTAGAACATCTTGTAAAATAGAGGGAAATGAATAAATATTTGCTCCTTTATTTCAGACCTAGGTCCAAATTAATTTGCACAAACATACTACTTTTCCTCAGTTCCAAGTATGCCGGGAGTAATTTGTCAGTATAATCACTGTCATCAAAGACTGATTTCTACCTAGAAGATTTTAACTCAGTAAAAGTAAAAACCAGGCAACAATTAGAGCTTCCCTGGTGAGCTCCTGTCTTTAGAAGTGTCCAAGAGGTGATTCCCTGTCTGGGTACTGAAGGAGTGGTTTTTACACAAACCCTGGGTTCTTCTATGATGCTGTCCTGCTCTGGGAGTTTCTAAATCTCTGGATTCATTTGCTTTCTATGTACTAATCTAGGTTACACAGGACTCTAGGCTTAAGATAAGACACGAAGAGTCTAATAGACATTGTGCTGGGCTTCCCACATCCCTTTAAGACTCAGCAAACCTATGGTGCATTTCACAAGGGTGCGTGTTAAATCTACTAAGTGTAGAATATAAATGTCTTAACGCAATAACTAAGAAAATGAGGTCAAGGCTATGTTAACCAGTTTGATGAAAGTATTTCAAATTGTATATAAACCAGCATATCGTACCCATAATTGCATTAATGTACACAGCTATGATTTAATTAAAAAAAAAAAAAAGACTGAACAAACTCCTTCCTCCAGCTTGTAGGCATGGTGGTAGTAGACAGGCCTCAGCTGTCAACTTCTCCTGAAAGCATCCTTGGCTGCAGGGAGCTGTCTGGTCCAAAGTCACTTCTTCCCAGAGCATTTTGTGTCAGCAATGGTATAAGGGTATAAAGACCTGAAACCCTTGCCTCAACTTGGGGCCACTTTGAAAGGCCATCTAGTCAAAGAGCTCTCCAACATCTGCAGAGGCTCTGCTGAGACTGCCTGGGGGCCAGCTCGTCCTCTACTTCCTCCCCTTTCCTTCCTTCCTGTTGGTCCCACAGATCTTCTCCCTCAGCCTCCTCTACCCTGAGCTCCGACTCTTTGTCTGTACTCTGGGAACCCCAGTGGAGAGCACCATTACATATGGAAATGCAGAATCTCTGATGCTGCTTTCCCAAGTTGAGCCTGGGGCTCTTGTTTGTGTCTTGAAGAAGCTTGTGATCACACCGGCTTTTAGGGGGGCTGCAGGCCAGCAAGATCTCACTCTGTTCAGGAAAGGGGGCTATTTGGGGAATCTCTGCACATGCTCCAGAGAGGCCATGGCATGCTGATGGGGGTGTGCACTGTGTTGGGCACTGATTGGGAGCTCAGTAAGTATGTACCAAAGATTAAACATCTAAGCCACAAACTTTTGCTCTGTGCTCTGATTTGGAAAGTTCTGTGACCACCCTGAGCAGCAGAGTAATCATGAACGCTAGTGATGGGGACAGCTCTGGGGGCCAGGGATGATTTCTTCTGCATCATAGTCCCAGGATGGCTATGTGAGAAAGAGATTAAAGAGGACTGTGGGCCCATCTCATGCTCTGGAAACTGAGAGGGAAAATGGGACCATCTAGCAATGTCAACTGACAAAGGGCTGAGAGAAATTCAGAAGTCATTTAAAGATGAAAATGCTTACTTCCTCCAATATTTTAAGTACTGCAAATGATAACTTCAGCCCCCCCATTTTATATCTTCCTCTGATATTTTATTATAATATTTTTATGTATTTTCCTGAAGCACTTTGGGAACAGAATTTTACTTTGCAAGTATCTTTCATACGCATTAAGTTAGATACACGATATTCAACCTTTTTTGGCACCAGGGATCAATTTCATGAAAGACAATTTTTCCAGGATCTGGGAGTGAGGTGGGGATGGTATTGATATGAGTGTGTAGGCAATTGACCCATTATGGTCTCTGTGCATCAAATCTCTCTGCTAATAACAACCTAAATTTGCAGCCGCTCCCCAGTGCTAGCATCACTGCCTCTGCCCCACCTCAGATCGTCAGGCATTAGATCCCTCAAATGCACAGTTTTTAGTAGGATTCAAGATCCCATGAGAATCTAATGCCGCTGCTGATCTGACAGGAGGTGGCAGGGCCACTAGATGAAGCTTCACTTTCTCCCTGGGCCATTCACCTCCTGCCGAGTGGCCTGGTCTGTGGTCCAGAGGTTCCAGAGCACAGAGTTAAATGACAAATTTAGTTATGATACAGAAGTTCATTAAACGTGATCTGTATAGCATAGGGGTCCCTGGACCTGAGTCTACATGTTATTGTATTTCAGCCTAAGGGTAGGGGGCAAATTTTGTGGACATTAGTTTGAATTCTATAGATGCATTATGAGGGAAAAATGCATCCAAATATATTGTCTTAGAAGAGTAAATGCTTCAGCACATTCACAATAGGTTATTGATCAAAGATTTCATTACTTCCATGCTTCCCCTGGTCTGTGTGGGTCTCTCTAATGGTCAAAACATTTGCAGGAAAGAGAATGATACAGGGGTCTAGGCCTGGGAGACCCAGCTAGGTTCAGATCCTGGCCCTCCCTAGATGCATGGCCTCAAGTAAGCCACTTAGTTCAGTTTTTCCATCTGTGAAGGGGGATAAAAATAACAGTACCTAACTTACAGGACTTTTTTTTTTTTTCTTTGAGACAAGAGTCTCACTCTGTTGCCCTAGGTAGAGTACCATTGCCACATCATAGCTCACAGCAACCTCAAACACTTGGGCTTGAACAATCCTCTTGCCTCAACCTCCCTAGTAGCTGGGACTATAAGTATATACCACTATGCCTGGCTGGTTTTTCTATTTTTAGTAAGGATGAGTCTTGCTTAGGCTGGTCTCGAACTTCTGCACTAAAGCAATCCACCTTCCTCAGCCTCCCAGAGCAGTAGGTTTATAGGCGTGAGCCACTGCACTCAGCCTATTGGAGTGTTTTGAGAAGTGAATACATATCAAACACTTCAAACAGTGTCTGGAACATTATAAGCTGCAAGTAATTAGCTATTATTCAAATACATTTTCCTCTTTAAAAAATGTGCATTCAAAATATTATGAGGCAGTTTGTACGAGACTGGGTTCATCCCACTTGAGGATGTCACTTACATGATCGCAAACAGACCAACCGGGGAACATATCTAAGAACCAAACGTGCCAAGGGAAGGCAGACAACTGCTCCCACCTTGCCTCACCATGGAAGTGTCCATGGCTTTTCTGCCACTTCCAGCTGTGTGGTTCACTTATCAGAGCTTTGAGGAAATAGTTTATTCTACTCATCTTATTCCTCTTGTCTGTGAAATGGGCATAAAATACTTAATTATTTAGAGTTCAGTGTAAAATACTTGCTGAATAATAAATTACACAGTGACTTGAATGAAAGGATGTGGGAAGTAAGAGGTAAGTAGCCTTTGTGACCCTGTGTGCTGTGGTATTGCCTCCTTCCAGAGCTGCTGGTAGTGCCTACTACTAGTTCATCTACACCAGGCCTTGAGAGTTTGGTCTTACCCTCTGGAGCCCACTCATTCTGTAGACAAAATCTTGCTTTGGAGTCCACCAGACCTGGCTTAGCCCCATGCTCTGTCAAAGTGGGCAGGTTGCTGCTCTGTGGCATCTGATCCCCTATTGCAAAGGACTGCTGTGAACAGGAAATAGGCCTCAATAAGGCCATGGCTCTTGAGCTTAAGACCCAGGACCCAGGAATGGGTGGCTGCCTCCTCTCCCTCCCCATGCTTAAGATGGTGGGTGTTCTTGTATCTGCAAAGCTAGATGCTTGGCACATCATAGGTGCTTCACTCATGATCGCCAATTTTGAATTTGCAATAAGTTATATCTTAAGTCAAGTCTAGGACCAATAACACAGTTTTTGTTAACTTGAGCCATAGATCATGGCTTTCCTCTGGCACAGAAAACTCCTTTTGGTAACCTATTCTTGTCCAAATGCCTTCATTCCACAAACAAAATAAACAAAGAAGAGGGTAAGAGATTTGTTCATTTCAATTCACACAGTATATTAACTTACAGTGATGGTTTGGAAGGGTTTTCCACTTTTAGGTTTCTTATTTCCCTATTCTCTGAAATGGGTACAATACTAATAAAATTGTGAGGATTTAGGGTCAACTATTTTCTCAACATTGGGACTGTTAATAACATTTTGTGTATTTCATTTGAATAGTATCACTCAATCAAATTTATTAATATTAACAACAGGGTTTAAATGACCTTGTAGAGATTCACTATGTGCATGTCTTCAAAGATTATGGGCAATGGGGGAAACATTATGACAACATCCAAAGCCATGGACTAATTATCCTTTTCATTTTTTTCCCTCCAGTTTACAACGCTAGAAAAATTCTTCCTCTAAGATTAGGTTGCAGCTAACGTGAACTGTAATTCAGATGTTGGGTACGTTTATTCTGATAGCCTTTCCTTGTGTTTCTGCACAAAGCTATGTGGCTATAGATGCTCAGAATACTAAAGTAATAAAACCTAATATGTTACAATATTATTTTCTGCTTCTCTTCAAGAGGGACACCTAAACACTGAAGTACAGTTTCTTCAATCTTTAAATTTTCTTTTTTAAAATAATGATTTTCCTCTGCCATTCATAACCCCCCTCCTACTTTCTAAGTCTACCTCCCTGGATTTTGTGAGAATGGGGCCTTTCCACACAGCAAAAGAGGAACTTTCTGGAAGGAACTGCAGTCTGCTTTCTCAAGTCAAGTCCATTTCTGTCTTTCTTAAAGCTACAAAACAATGTTTATATTCACATGAAGTATTTCAGCAATTCATAGCCAATTTATCAATGACCACGCAGCTACAGGCACTGCAGTTTAGAAAAATATACCAGCTCACTTTGTGTTTACATAGACTCAGAAAGGCCTGCATCCTGGCAGAGGGACGGGGCACTGGCGTCATTAGAAGGGTACACTGGCGCAGCGGCCTGTGATGGCGGAGGGATGTTTGCATTATAGCCCAACACATCATTAAGGACACAATTGTTATTTAATGTGGCACAATCATCTTTCTACTGTTCATGAAATCCACTTAAGTAATTACCTTCTTAGCTCATTGGCTCTGGGAGCTGCCTGGTTACAAAGGGTTATATCTAAGGAAATATTAAAAACCGGGCTGACACAATTGCCCCCTTTAAGCTGACTTGTATTTATTAACATATTCAAAATGAAGATTTTTTTTTTTTCTTGCTCTGAAAGAGTGAGGAAACTCCAAGGTAAATAAATGCTCTGGAGCATTAGCAGGATTTCCAAAGAATAAGAACACATTAGCCAAAGTCTCCTCACTGTCAACCATTCTTAAAAAACAGCTTATACCTGCATAATGCCTCGCTCTTTGTAGTTTCCGTTTGACATCTGTTTTAGCCAATCAATTTTTCATTAAAGTCAAAATGCTGTTTCAGAATTTGCCTTGGCTTTCTCTTTTTAAGACAAGAACAAATTTATGACGAAAATATTCCTTTACAAAACCCGATGCAATAGCTTACTAAGCTGTGAGGATCTTCGTAAGTGGCAGAGTTTTGAAGACTCCCTTTGAATAGTCTAGATATTAAGACGGAAGATTTAAAGAATCCACAGAACTTATTTTCAGAGCACATTTGAATGTCTTTCAAGCATTTTTTTTTTATTATGACGTGTCCAAGATGAGCTTGCAGAGATTTAGAATCATTTAAGCAGAGCCGCGCCGAAGTACAGAATCGAAATTACTTGAAAACAGACATCTGCATTTTAAACTTTAAGCTCGCTTTCAAAATACACTGTACAATTCGTGTTTACTATAAATACAGCGAGGTAAGTCTGAGATACCTTTATCTTATTTGGTAGATCTGTGTTTGAGCCTCTTTGTTTGAACAGTAGTGTCAGCTGTATTTTACTTTATTATATAAAAAAGTTTCAGAATTTAATTAAGGGTCAAGTACCAGCAGTAGATAAATGCAACAGCTAAAGCATATTTCTGATCACTCTGAAGTCTGCAATCATGAAAATTATTATCATTGAGTAAAACTGGTCTCAATGATGGTGACTGGGAGATGGATTCTGTGTTACTCAGCCGTCATTTACATAATAATGGGTTCCAGTTTTCATCAGCACCTTTTGTTTGTACAGTGCTTACTGCTACAGTAAATTGTCAAAATGTCATTCCTCTCCAATCAGCCAGAAAATATCAACAGTAAACAAGGCACAGGAAGAAATTCTCTGATTAGAAGCGTGGCAGAGAAAGAGTAGAGCTGAAGACTCCATGATCGCTTGAAACATGTCATTCTGGTGTTCCCAATAACACAGCTTATGAAAATTACTTCCCCCTCCTGCCCCTGCCACCCAGCCCCTTTAATGAAGAAATACCACTCTGCGGCTGAGGTCACTGGGAAACCTCAGGACTATCACTGAGGATTAATAGATTTACAGACGCGTTTGCTGGGGCCACTCTATTCCCTCTTACTGGGGATCAGTCTCTCCTTTTTCTGGCAGGGTATTGCGGATTAAACGGGGCCGGATTCTCCTACGGTGCTCTTGTCCCTCTTGGGTTCTCTGACTCTTGGCCAGTGGAGTTTCAGAGAATAAAGGCGCTGTGGAGGAGAATTTGGCCTGTGACCACGCTGCCACCACATGGGATGTTTGCAGAGAGGCTCCCATCAGCTGACTCTGCAATCCCCTTCTTGTCTTGGCCAAGGGTTGCCGGTGCAGGATCCCAGCTGGGGAAGAGCCCCAGGTGGCAGCGAAGTTGTTTTTCTACTTGGCCATCCCTTGAACTTGGAGACCAGGGACAGGGGAGGAGAGTATGCCAAAGCCAAAGCCAGCATGCAGGGCACGGAGCCTGGAGTGTCCAGCATTCCCTTCCCTGTCCTTCTGCCCTCGCTGCACCCCACTTCACTCTTTCACAGTATTTTAAAGTCTTTAAGGTACAGGAAATTCACACGTCTTTCTGTTCCTCAATAAAACCTCCCCAGGACCAGGAAAGGATGCTGGTGAATTAATACAGTATATGCCTTATAACCATTATAGTTACAAAGTATATTAAAATTAAAGACATCACATTGTGTTTGAAATAAAAATGAATATAGTGGCATCCTGCCAAGAGTCCCAGAAACCACTCTTGTGTGGAATTGAAACATTTGGCTCATATAATACTTAATTTATTTTTACGAAATGACAAGTTATATAAATGTATGTTTAAAACAGAGGGGTACAACATTTTTTTTTTTTGGTAAGTTTCTTTGTATTCTGGCTTATATAACTACCCATAGTTAGGATTTATATCTAAACAGAACAAAAAAATAAAAGAATACATTTTCCCAAAGTGGCTATTTTTTAAAAGCTATATATTTCCCAAATATTTCAAAATACGATCATGTCGTTAGGTGGCCCAAGGCAAGGCTCACAGTACTTTCATGGGAAATGAATAGGAGTTTTAAAATCTATTGAAATGAAATGTTGACATCAGGAAATATTTTGTAGCGCTTTCAGGTTTCATACCATGCACTTTATTTTGCTTGGCTACTTTTAATTTTTTTCCCCCACGTCTCTTTGAAAATCTGACATTGTCCAAACCCTTTCGATTAAGAAGCTTGCCTGAATGCAAGCACCCCGATGCTGTGGTGGTGCATCCGTAAACAGGGGGGCCGCGGAGCTGGGCAGCACTCGGAGAAATAGGGCTGATCAGCGGTAATTACCCTGACACCTCATGCAGTACAGGGAATTAACTCCTAGGACTTTGGGCCGAATGAAGAAGTTGATGTTTCACGTTGTGAATGCATCAGTGCCTGAACCCATTACCAGTTTAAACGGAGATGGGAATTTACTATACACTTTTTTTTTTGGTTGGGAATGTAGACCGGTGTGCAGAAAATGAGAAAGTAATTCAGGAAGCTGAAGCAACAGCAATTTGTATTTTTATTAAGGCTTTTACCTTCTGATGCCATATCATAGCCATAATACATAAATACAAGAGAAGGGCCATGGCAACCATTGTCTTGAAAAGAGGGAGCCTGTTGTCTTAGAGGAGAGGTTGTTAGTGTGTCACCAAAGCAGGTGAAGGTATTCCAGGACGGACCTAAAGAAAGGAAAGTGCTCAAAAACAGAGCAGGAGGGGAAAACAGCTCAAAAGGCAACTAGTTAGCAGCTGCCACTATGACCTTTAACTGCATCCATGGTAACTGGGCTAAAGATGGAGTTCCATTTTATTATTCTCACACCCACAATGTTAAGCCTGTGAATCCCATTGCAATTTAATGGCTGAAATCAGAAGGCAGATCTGTGTTCATTGGACCAGTGCCGACACCCTCTTAGCTAATGAGCGCAATAAACATTTTCATGCCAGGAAACCAGTGCAAGTGGAAATATTATGCCATATAGCAACGTATACCTAAACACAAAGAAATGGTCAGCAAAGCCAGTCTTGTCCGTGTGTTTGCATATTCAAAAAGTCAGAGCTTTTAAAAGAAGAATAAAAAAAAATCTGCTGCTATATTAAACACTGTGGCATAGCACAAAGCTTAATGTGGATGAGGAATCTGAAGAGTTATGAGTTCTAGAGTTAACGACTATTACCGCCTGTTCTATTATTTTCCTTAATGAATCTTATTATTTGTAAATGTATGCTTTCTTTTATGTGGCTCTAATATGCTTTGTGCCTTTTCTCTGACTGTACGTACTGTACCTGCAGCTGAGTCAAACATGCTGCAAAAGTAATACCCACTTTTTGGTAACAGGGAAGAGGTTTTATGATTAGTTTGCTTTCACAGACATTTAGTCTGTAATCTCTTAAGAACTAAGGATAACAGCATCATATTGGCGTCACAGACTTTGCAACCTGCAAGGATGCCCAGATCACGATTGTTTTGAAGCCCTGAAAGAAACGGTGATGGTATCCCACCATCAGTGGACTAGCCTTTGAATACCATTTTATACTGAAAACACACAGATTTAAGTTCAGAACGAGCTGTCATCTGAATCTGGGCTCCTCAGTTTAAGAAATAATGGTTTTCAGAGGTGTAAGTGTGATTAATGCAAGGTGTGAATTTTTAAGTCTATGTAATTTTTCTGTTCTCTCTCTTTTCTAATAGTTCTTTTTACGAAACTTACGTTTAACACATTAAACTTTAGCTATGTAAACGTGTTGGTTGTATTTTAAGGCCGCCAAACATTACCCTTGAAATCTATCCTCATTTGTTTTAATAAGGCACAAAGTATAAAATGATAGAACTACTTATAAAGAATGTGATCGATAGACTTTCTTGCCATGTCTTCCTTCACATTTCCCCCCCAGTACTCCTGAAATATTCCCCAATTTTATTTTTGTTATATTGTTTTCTGAACAAAGATGAGGGCTTAATAACTTTCCTTATCAGGAACAATATACGCTTTTCTTAGGAAACCATGCCAGGTATTCTTTGTAAGAAAAAGCTTGAACTATTTTGCTAACGGAACTGCTTGTCCTGGAAACTAAAAAAAGGTCAGGGAGAAAATAATTCGGGTGCTTCTTATCTTTTAAAACAATGTCACTTTTGTCATTATCAGAGAATTTTAGGAGGGTTAAAGTAAAAAAAGCAAGACAAAGGAAGTGAGAACTCAGAGACCTGTTTACTTGACTTATGAAAGGGCAGGATGTGCCTCCATCAGTTTAATAAAAGATGTTCTATCAATTTAGACAATTATACCAAAGATTAAGAATGTCATGAAGCTGATGAAATCTCCTAGGTAACATTAAAAAAATAATATGCTTTTAGATCACATCATATATTAAATGACAACTGCCAATTTTTTTTTAAAGAGTACTCAAAATTCTTTCCTGAATGACAATTTGAAGTTAAAATACTTTGTTCTTCATAGTTAACTTCATTGACATGAAGCTACTGCTTCTTGACTATGGAAACTTGACTCAAAAGAGCTTTTTGTTTATTAAAGAAAAAGTGGACTGCAAGATACAACATTTTACGGTCTCCCTGCATCCCTGCTCAATTAAAGCATGCAGAAGAAATGTTTTGCTAGCACATTACATGGTTTAAAATATCTAAATATGGCTTCAATTTCAATATTTACCATCCTCTTGACTTGGCTTTCCCTTATTTTACTGGCTCCTGAACAATTGCTTTTCTTCTCGTTAACCTAGAAAAAATTATTGCAAGCTTTAATTAAAGGAGTGACAGTGGTCACCGCAGAGAGATCAGAAAAAGGGCTTTCAATGACCTCGGCCCAGACCCTGCTCTGTAGAGGACTAATTGCAGGACCAGAGGCAAATGGTTTAACATGGCTGTTCTTCGAGGCTTGTTTTGCTCAGTGTATGCAATGACAGATGCTCCTTCTTGAGTTCTCTCCTACAGATACCCATGAGTCATTTGATACGTTCTCAGCATGCAGCTAGGGAAACCTAGATCATTTCACCACCTTTAAACAGCATATTTGCTATACAGACTGTGTGGCATGGACCCGGGTGGAAGATACGCCAGTCTTCTCAGCCTCAATACAGGTCCCTCCCAAACAGTGAAGAAAGAGGCCCTGAGCTCAGAGACCATCCAGGTCCGTTTAGGCCTGGAATCCAGGTCTTGGTGATGCCCTCCAGGAGACCAGATTAGAGGCAGAGATGTCACCAGCCAGTCAAGATACAGTCATCTTGAGGGAACTCTGGTGTCATGGCTCACTCTGGTTCTGCGTTAGGCTCCTCTTGCCAAAGTCTGCATTCCGCTCCTCCTCCCCCTCCACTCTTACCTCCTGGCTCCTTGCCCACTTTCATGATTGGACCCTCTTTGTGGCAGGTGAAGCACCAGGTGCTTCTGGGTTGTTTGTGACAAGGCATAAATAGCCCATTGTCACTCTCTACTTTTAACTTCTGCTCTTTCCTACAGAGTCCCTTTGCCCATGTGGAATGTGTCAAACCACCATGGTTATTATCCACAGCATCAGCAGGAACAGTGCTCATTTATCAAGCTCTGGCTCTAGGCATATCATAAGCACTATCTCATTTAATCCTTGTAGCAACTCTATGCGAAAACCAATGCTGAGAGGTTAAGTAAATTACCAGAGGTTACGGAGATAGGAAATCACTTAGTTGAGCTGTAATTTCCAGAAAGACCAACTGCGATATGAATATCAGGTTTGGTTGCATTTTTTGTGGTATAAATGCTGAGGTCTGAGGACCTCAGGTAGCTCTGCTGTTTGTGGAATTGGACAGTAAGGGGTATTTTTTCTCTAAACTGATTTTCTTCTAAAGATCCTGGCATCCTCCTCAGTTTAATTGCTTGGAGGTGTGGTAGACAGTGTGTAGGTCAGCCTCCTCCTACAATATGCCGGGGGGCCTGCACACTTGATCTTTTAATGTTTCCTGCAAAGCATTGACTGTGGATTTTGACTCCAGCCTACCTTGTGCCATTCCCAGCCTGTGACATGTCCATGGATGACTGTATTCCGTATCCATGGGTCCTTTTACCTCCACAGCCTGACTTACAGTTGGGATTCAAAAGTACATCCATTGGGTCAACGGACAGATTTCAGGAGCCTCATGTAGGAAAATCATCTCACAAGACGACTTAAACAGAAAGAGGATGTGGAAGAGAAATAATCACAAAGTTTTCATTTGAGTTAGGATTTTATTTGTAGATGTCACCCCTCACTCTCTCCTCAAAATGAAAAGTACAAGACAGATAATTCTTCAAGACACATTTTGAATTCTTAGGAAGAAAGACTTAAAAATAAAAGAATACTTGACTTTGCAAAAAAGAAGTCCAACAAGATTCAAAACCCACTACTGGGCTCACACTGAGATGGAGCTTTGGCAAACCCAGTCTATATACAAGAGCGTAGGCCTGTACGATGGTCTGAACAACCTGGGTCCAACCAGGCATTTCCTCCACAGCTGAGAAACTCTCCAGAGGATCAGTGAGCACAACAGTTGTGATTCCAGAAGGGTCTTCTCCGATTACTCACTGCATTCTGACTGCATGGGGGAAAAGGCCATAGAGCAGAAGACTTGTGAGAAGAAGGTGGGCAAACAGTGGGAAGCAATTGTCTAAATATATTGATCCTCAGAGGATGGCTAATAACAGGAGAAATGAAAGCAACGTGTTTCAAACATGGTATAATGGTTGGTTATCTCACGCTAGAGAGATGTGAAATCACGCGACTAGTAGAAAGAAACAAAGGAGGCTGAGGGTCACAAAATCACTTGTATGGGGCTGAGTCAGTAACATGGGAGCAATGGAGAAAACATACACAGCATAGGGCCCTGCTCCTTGGGTAGCAAATAAGGCAATTTGCACTCACAGAGGGCTCAAAATGGAATTGTAGGGGGAGAAAATCAAACAATAATTCAAAATGAAAAATCATACCATCATCAAATGAAAACACAACTCGTCTTACCAACTAATATAGTCCACTAACATGTTGTAGTCAATGCAGAAAAGTATTTTTTTTTTTTTTGGCAGAGGATTCAATTTAAGCTTCAAAAGGACTCATATATGAAGAATGTAGATATTTTTCTCAATGGCGAGATCATTGTAGTTACGGTAAGTACTTCATTCATTTTGGTAATTTTGGTACTGTTACTATTATTGCTATGAGTTCCACAATAAAAAATTGACAGAATAAGTTAGTCAAAGAGAAGAAAGTATTCATGTGATAGTAGAAAAAAATAAATAAATATCACATACTGTCATTTAGAATGAGGTAAACATAATGAACTTATAGCTTAGGTTGTGCTCTATCTTCTTGCCTAAGATATTTGAAATTACTTTGTTTTAAATAGGGACATCCCTGCACAAATACATAATGCTAGTCAATGGGTCTATTTATTTCTGCTGTAACACAGAAGTAACTACACAATTCAGGTAACCCTGATAATTCCAGTAGACACCAAAATAGACACAAGGAGAGGGGACACATTAGGATAGATGGACTCGAGAGCCTGACCACAGCAGACAATTTGTGTAGACACATTAATTAGTGTCAATTAAGCAGTCAGCCAATTGGTCCATCTTTCTGCAGATGGCAGTTGTGCTCAGAGATGATCTACCATTCACACTCTCATGGCCTTTGTGATTCCATGAGTACTCTAAATAAAACTTAATTATCTAGGGTGGTTAAGAAGGTGATTTGGATGTTTCTGGGTAACTGAAGTGTAAATAATTTGGACCCCAAACTCTGGTTTCTATCCATGTTTTACTGAGAATATTGCATGAGTGCACAACTTTGCTGGAGTTCAACTACATAAATGCCGAGAGGAATCATCAGAGGAGTAGAGGGGAGAGAGAGAAAAAGAGAGACCAGAAGGGAGAACCAAAGTAGTTTGGGGCATGCTTCTGTCCACCCTCCCACTCATCGGCATTGCCATGGACGAGACTATGATGTGAGGTTGAGAATGTTGGTTCTTCAGACAGCCACAGTCCCCGTGGCCCCAGAGCACATTGCCTGTCTCCTCAGAGTGGGACTCTGGTGACTCTAGATCTAGGAACTAAATTCACATAGCATGTTGTTTAAATATAAGACAGTTATGACCTCAGAAGCAAAGATCTATTTCAATCTGAGAGGAAAAGTGGTCTGTTGTGAATTACTACAAGTTAGTATCATGCTTTCTTTTATGGTGGATGCCAAAATTTTTTTTCAAGGGTGCTTTAGATCAGCTAGTTTTTCATTTGAGTTGAAACCTTAATCTCTAAGTAAGCTATGGCCCTACCTTCTATACATATTTACCATAAATATGTATACACTACATACATATTTACCATAAATTAGATACACTACAAGTGAGTTTTATCTTGACTTGGAAGCATTATTATTGCATAACCTACATTATAAAATGTTTATTAATATATCTATTAACAAATTTAATCATTCTAGTTTTTTTGGTTATTTTCTTCTTCTTCCTAAAAATATAGTTCGGAAAGAACAGCAGCATAAAAGGTAAGTAGCATTTTAGGGAGGGAGAATGGTACAATGAGGAAGGATAACACATTGTTTTTACATTGTAAATCACTAAATTATTTACATATTTAATTTAAGACACTTTAAAGTAATCTCTATCATCTCATCAGACATTTTCTTGCTGTTGATTTCAATCTCTTGGGTGTTTCCTTCCTGCTCTGACTCTCAATGTGCTGCTTAGGACAGTAGGCATTAGCCACATGTGGCTATTTAAATTTAAATTTTTTAAAATTAAATATAATAAAACATGTAGTTCTTTAAGTCACATTAGCCACATCTCAAGTGATCTCTACATGTGGCTAGTGGCTACTATGTAATACAGCAAAGATGTAAAACTTTTCCATTATTACAGAGCTGCATTACATTCTTTTATTAATAGTTATTTTTTATTTCAGATTAATATGAGGGTACAAACGGTTAGTTTATGCTGTCTGTGCTTGTTAGGTCAAGTCCAAGTTGCCGTTGATCCCTTCATTCTTAATTTGAAAAGGGGAGAAATTTTATCTATTAATCAATTTGTCAAGCTACCTTTTCTTCTTCAGGTTGAAAATAGATTAATTGATATGAAGTACTACTCCAGCATTATTGTATTTCTGTAATTATAGGCAGAAATGAGAAATAGCATCATTGGTTTTCAGGAGTGCTTACTCCCCAGGGTTTGATTTTGGCTTTTGTTTTTACTTTCATTTTTGTTGATCTCAGGGTGTACAGATGTACTAATGTTTGAGATATTTAGAGATGGTGGAAGTAGAAGGCTGCAGGTGATTTCAGTTTTGTGGAAATAGCTATGGTTTGTAAATATAAAGCATTTAAAATACATAGTGCAGTTTCTGGCTTGGGGGAATGGTGAAGTGGTTTGATAGGACGAGCTCCCCTGTGGATAACAATGATACCATCTTAACAAGAGTAAAATACACACAAAAACCCTCAGTGACTTGAGGTTGCCTTTGAGAGATGGAAGGGAACAGAAGGCTTAAAGGAGAGGCGTCTAACCTTGAAAGATGGATTATATCAGGTGAGATTTGAAAGGTTATCATCTTTTTCCTGGAGATACTCTTTCATCTGAATATGGTTCTGGTGCCAAAAAGCCATAGCCTTATTGACTATCAGCAGGCAGTTTCATCTAAGCACTCAGAAAGTTAGAAGGAAACTCCTAGAAGGGTGAGCATGCAAAGGCAGTGAACCCTGAATCTGGGTAAAAAGTTTTTTCAGATCCTTTGATTCTCATCAAATAACATGTAGTGGCGAATTGTAGGGAGCACAGCAAAAAGGTAGTAGCTGGAAGTCAAAAATATTAAACAGAAAGTTCAGCTGTCACCTACTACATAAGACACATGAGAGACACATTTGCACTTGTCCAGCCAAGTTAACTGCCTGCTATTTCAAAAGTTACTCTTCAGAGGAGCATAGCAGAATTCAGAACCTCCACACCATACAAAGCCGGACAATTAAATTCACCAGCCTGCATCGTACACTTCTGTTGGTACTGTTGTACAAACAGGTTGGTAAGATTTCATAACCTTGGTAGATCAGTGTCTCACGTCTGTGTTTGTGTTGATGTGTGATGGTGTCTTACTGAGTGGCCTTCATTATTGTTGTGTGTTTGGTGTGTGGTTGTGAGCTTGAATTAGAGTGATGAACAAATATTAGTAAATTTCTTGTTAAAATTGGCAAGCGTGAAAGCAAAATCAGGGACATGTTAGTGCAAGTTTATGGGGATAAGGCCATGAAGAAAATGGCAGTGTACTAGTGGATTAAATGTTTTTCCAAGGGGAAAGAAAGTGTCACTGATAAAGAGAGGTCAGGGCAGCCAGTAAGAAGGAGAACTGAGAAAAACATTGCAAAAAAATTCTTGAATTGGGCATCAAAATCATTGGCAAATTGTGAGAAGTATAGCAGACCAAGTAAACATCAATAAATACGAAGGTCTTGAATATATTTCTTTTCTCTTCTTTCTTATTTTAAATTGCAGGTTAATATGAAGGTACAAATGCTTAACTTACAATGTTTGCACTTGTTAGGTAAAGTCCCCGTTGTAGTTGTGTCCCGCACCCAGAACATGCACCATATTCCCTTACATTGTGCCCATTAGGTGGGAGCACACAAATCCTGAGTTTGTGGACTTACCTGTCAGACCTTGTATTATTCATAACATCTACTACTTAATAAGAAAAAAAATCACTAAATGTGAAATGAAACAAGAAAACATGGTCTACATCAGGAAAGGCAAAATCAAACAAGGGAAGTTTATCTTGAGGTGACGCAGATGTTATTATTAACAGAAAAAAGCTTTAAAATTATTTTAAATATGTTTTAGGACGCATGGAAAATGCACACAATGAATTAGCCTATGTGGGCTCTTTGCAGAGAAACAGAATCTATACTGAAATTAAATGGAAATTCTAGAATTGTGTAGTATGGTGACAGAGAGGGAAAAAACTGAATGGATTTAAGAATAGATTAAATATATCTAAGGGAAAAACTAGTGAACTTGAAGTACATCAATGAAAATTGTCTGATCTGATGAATATAAAAGAGAAACAATCGAGAGAAAATGATCAGAGCCTTGGATGCCTGTTGGAATGATACAGAGCATTCATTCTAATAAGTGTGATTGGACTCTCCGGAGAGGATAAAGAGATGGGAACAAAATATATTGGAAGAAATAATGGCAGAAATTTTGATGTAATAACCAAGATACTCAATGAGCTCCAAAAGTAACTTTTAAAAAATCATACCTAGTCACGTTACAGGCAAAACACTGAAATTCAAACATAAAGAGAACAAAATTGTGAAATCAGGCAGAGAAGAATAACACACATATTAAGGAAATAATGGTACACTTGGTAATTGACTTCTCATCAGAAAAAAACTGAAGCCTAGAAAAACAAAATGAAGCCTACTCTGATATTGTTAAAGGTAGTCTTTGACGCCACTCCCTGCATACAACTCCTAATATCCTTAAACTCTTCACAAAGTGATATACTTTTGAATGCTAATGATTGACTGGTGGCTGGCGACCCCTGGGTAGTTTCAGGGTGAGGGCTCTAGTCATTGAAAGACCAAGGCAGGGCTAGACCTACTTCCCAACCTCTGGGAAAGGGAGGAGGCTGAAGATAAAGATGTTCCCCAATGACCAATGGTTTAATCAATCATGGCTACTTAAATCATAAAAATCCGAGAGGACACGGCTCAAGAAAGGTTCAGATAGCTCCCTAAGTGGAGATTTCTTGAGGGTGGCACACTCAGGGAGGGGATGGAAGTTCCGTACCTCCCTCCCTATACTTTAATCCTTTGCAATATTCTTTATAATAAACCCATAAATGCTTTTTTGAGCTTTGAGAGTTGCATTAGTAATTAACCCAAGGAGGGGGTCAGGGGAGCACAGGTAAACAAACCTGGAGCTTGTAGCATCCAAAGTTGGGAAGAGGAACAATCTTAGACACCGAGCCTTCCTCCTTTTGGATGCAAGCTGTTTCCTGGTAGATAGTGTCAGAATTGAATTGAATCAGAGGACCCTCGGCGGGTGTCTGCTGCAGCATCTATTGCTTGCTTGGTGTGTGGGGGAAACCCCAGATTCAATGGTGCCAGAAGTCTTCTGAATTGATTATTGTCGTGTGAGCCTAGAGAAAAAAAGTTTTGTGATTTTTTTCCCCCCACTCACAAACACTAAACAAATAAACTATATCTTTAAAATGCTGAGAGAAGATGTGTTGTTCCTGAATTTTACATTCAGTGAAATTATCTTTCAAAAATGAAGATTAAAAAATAATTTAAATTAAGCAAGCTGTGAGTTTTATTGCCCACAGGCACACAGTATAAGGAATGCTAAAAAAAGTTCTCGAGGCTAAAGGGAAATGACACTGGCAGGAATAAAGATCACTGGAAAATGTATGTGAATACATATTAGAGACTATACACACATATTTATTTTCTTTTCTTAATTTATTTAAAAGACACACAACTATTTAGAGCAAAGATTATAATGTTTTGTTAAGGACTTTTTAATGGTTGTTGATATCACTGATACAGCTATAGCAAAAGGAGGCAAATGAAACCAGATACTTTTCAAGCTTCTTATATTTGATGTAAAGTAGAACAATATTAACTCAGGACAAATGGTTTTAAATGAAAGCAATGCATTGTAATTCCTCAAAGATACATTTTAAAAATGCAGAGAAGCATAGATAAAAAGCCAATGTGAGTAGTCTTCAAAAAGTTCATGTAAGTTATGAAAAAACTATGCATGGATTTCAATTCTCCCCCCAATAAACTCATACTGACTTGTTATACCCATATCTGAACAAGATCTAGTTTGAGGCACCAAGAAGGATGAGACATCAGTTTGAAAAGAGTCCTTATCAGAGCAACATAAATTCTGCTAAAATTAAAACGAGAACAAACATCACATTTATGATGAATCTTGGGAGGAAGAATAGTGAAATCACTGATGCTTCATGAAAAGTTTATGGAGACAATGCTCCAAAGAAATCAGCAGTTTACAAATGGATAACTCATGTTAAGAAAGGATATGGAAATGTCGACGATGAAGCCCACAGTGCTTCCATACACATCCATTTGCAAGGAAAAAAATTCATCTTATTTGTGCCCTAATTGCAAAGGGCTGACAATTAACAGGAACAGTAGCCAATACCATATACATTTTAATTGGTTCTGCAAACCCAAATCTGATGGGAAAATTAAACTGAGTAAACTTTCCACCTCAATGGGTGCCAAAACTATTGCACTCAGATGAGCTGCAGGCAAGAGCACAGTTTTCAATGGAGATTTTAAACAAACAGGACCAAAATGATCAAAATCTGGAAGCATTTCCTCAAAGAGTGGTGATACAAGATGAAACATGGCTTTCCCAGTATGATCCTCAAGACAAAGCACAATCAAAGCAATGGCTACAAAGAGTTAGAATTGTCCGGTGTAGGCAAAAGTGGACCACTTGAGAGCTAAGGTCACATACTCCCATCATTATGCTTGATGATTTTCTGGAAGGCCAAAGAACAATAACATTGGGTTATTAAGAGAGTGTTTTGAGAAACCTTAACAGAAAAATGCCCAGGAAATCTTCACCAGAGAATCCGTCTTCTCCTGAACCAGGCTCCTGTTCCTTCCTCTCATTAAACAAGGACAACTTTGTGAGAGTTTCAGTGGGAACTCACTAGGCATGTTACAGTCCTAATTTAGCTCCTTCTGACTTCTTTTTGGCTCTTAATTTTAAAAAAATCTTTAAAGGAAACCAATTTTTTCAGTTAGTAATATAATGAAGGCTGTATTGATGTTGTTAAATTTCTAGGCCCCTCAGTTATTTAGGAAGGGATTACATGGTTGGTATCATTTCTTACAAAAGTGACTTAGCTGTGATGAAGCTTACTTTGATAAATAAATTTTTTTTTATTTTTACATATTGATTCCATTTTTGCAAACTTTTTGAAGTCCCCTTATATAAGTATTGAAATAGAATACTAGAAATATTCAGTTATTTCAAAAGAAGGCAAGAAAAGAGAAACTACAAACAGATGAGCTAACCATAAAACAAAGAGAAACAAATGGCAAACCTAAATACAAACGTATCTATGACTACGTTAAAGGTAAATGAATGAAACACTATAATTAAAAGGCAGAGATTGTGAGATTTGATGAAATAGCAATATGTAACTCTATGTTATCTACAAGAGGCACACTTAAATGGAAACACATAAGTAGATTTAAATTTGAAAAGATAGAACAAAGATGCTTTGTACAAACACTAATGATGAGAAAGGTGGTATGTCTATATTAAAACCAAAGTAGATTTTAAGAAAAGGAGTATTGCACCAGGTATGGTGGCTCATGCCTGGAAACCTAACACTCTGGGAGGCTGAGGCAGATGGATTGCCTGAGCTCAGGAGTTTGAGACCAGTCTGAGCCAGAGCGAGACCCTATCTGTAAAAATAGCAAAGTGTTGCGGTGGGTACCTATAGTGCCAGCTACTCAGGAGGCTGAGGCAAGAGAATTACTCAAGCTCAAGAGTTTGAGGTTGCTGTGAGCTCTGACACTATGGCACTCTACCACGTGTGACAAAGTGAGGCTTTGTCTCAAAGAAAAAAAAGAAAGAAAGAAAAGAAAAAAAAAGTAGTACCAGATATAAGGAGACATTTCATAATGATTAAGAGGGCCAATACATCAGGATGACATAATTGTATTATTTACTTATTATTATGTACGTGATTATTATTATGTTTAAATAATGTATGCATGATAATTATGATGTACCTTATAATAAAATTTCAAAATAGAAAGCCTTGGTTCTATAAGGAGAAATAGACCATCTCAATCATAATAGAAAGTTTAATACTCTTTTTCCTGTGTAACTGACAGAACAACTAGAAAAATCAGTAGCTTATAAAGAAGGGAAATCAGTAAGAAAATAGATGATGTGAATGATACCGTCAAGGACCTCAACCTAAGTGATACTTATAGAGTACAACATTCAATAACTGCAAAATACACAACTTTTTCAAGTGCACACAGAACATTCATCAAGGTTGCTTATGTGCTGGACCATAAAACAAATCTCAAATTTCAAAAGTTTGATCCCTTACATAATAAGTTATTTGATGAAGAAAAGGCATTAACTTAAAAAGATTGTATAATTTCTGAAAATAGTGTTTTATATTTTTGTAGAGTGTATATTTATAACATCTCTAGACAGAATTCACAAAGCGTTTCCAATATCTCTAGAAATAAAATTATTATGGCTAGAAATTGGGGCTCCAACATAGAACCTTAGAAAAAGATCATATTGGATTTTGTGCAACAACTAAAATGTCAGTTGCCAGTAGAACAGGACAGTTCAGTGTAGATTCACTGGACAGAAAACTAGGATTGATGTAATTATACATTCTATCATCAGCCTAGTCCATCTGTCTACATTTAAATATGTATATAGACATGATACTGCCATATTTTGATAGAAGTATAAAGTGGAAAATACTTCATAATAAGATAATTTGATAAGTATCTTTCATGAATCTTAGAACAGATCATGTTGTGGCACTTTTTAAAAGAATGCTACCTGAAATGTTCTAATGTATGACCCCAAATATCCAAGATAGGGTTACTGATAATAGTGAACACAACTTTGGTCTTATTATAGATGATTATACACACAGCAGTAAGTGTACAATATACAGCTTAGCAAGAAAAACAGATCATGTAAAAATGACTTCCAGAATACTATGCTATAAAGATTACGTGTGTATACTATACATGTATTAGAACATGTGTAGAAGAAGTGATACCAAAAGAGTGACAGCTGTTTTCTCTGGTCTTTGCTTTCTTTTGTGCTGCTCTTAGCAAACATTTTTATCCTTTTAATTTTGTTTTTATTTGACACACAAATAATATATACATATTCAATACATATATACATTGTGTAAAACTTCAAATCGGAGCATCCATTTATACATTTGTTATTTTTTGAGGGAGTAAGATCATTCAAAGTCTTCTCTTCTAGCTATTTTAAAATATACACTATAATCTTATTAGCCATGGTGTCTCTACTGCGCAGTAGAACACCAGAACTTGTTTTTCCTATTTCACTATAATTTTTAACCATCGAGCAATCCTTCTCTCTCCCTCCTCCATCTTCCCCAGACCATGGTGACCACTATTCTGGTCTCTACCTCTTTGAGGTCAAATTCTTTAGATTCCACATACAGCGAGATTCTGTATTGACTACAGAACCTGTATGGTTTCCAGGTTCATCCATGACCTCTGGTTTCATCCACGTTGCTTCAGAGAACAGAATTTCATTCTTTTTTATGATGGAATATCTGTAATATCATAATTCGTTGTCAAGACCCTGGCCTAATTGTCTTCTTACTATCACAACTAGCACGCGATGACTACTCACTATGTTTTAGTGCTTTGTGTATGTCATCTCATTTAATCCTTGCAGCAATAATCATTGTCATTTCAGAGCTTATGAAGGCAACCGAGGTCCTGTGATAAAGCTGAGATTTGGACTGAAGCAGTCTGACTCCAGAGCTGCTACTCTGGACCCCTGTGCCACTGAAGCCGCCCCAACACATGTCTATCAGTGATAGAAGAAAACACTAATAGAGAAGATGGCTCCATGACAAGATAGATCTCCCAGCAGACCAGAAAGAAAAGTGTCAAGTTTGAGGCCAGCGTAGACTCCTGTTGGGTCTCAGGCCTTAAAGAATGTAGGAATGGACAGAATTTTGTTGCTGTGTATAACAGGACTTAAAATGCTTCCAACAAGTTGGTGCCAAAAAATTGGCATTATTTATTGAAAAAAAAAAGGCTCAAGTGGAGCTCTTAGGTTAGTGAAAGAAGAGAAATATAATATCCCTTCTGCTGCTCTCAGGGACTATACTCAAAAAGGGGGAAGATATTGGTGCCACTCTATCATTAGGAGCTAAGAAAAGCCCTTCCCTGAATAGAAGGTCCCAAGGGCTCTGGAAGGTGAGATGTGCCCATGACACCCTAACACCTGGTTCTGAAGTCAGGACGCTAGCGATCTCGGGCAGAATGCCAAACAATGCTCTCCACAGACAGTGAGCAAGAAAGATGGTGAAATGCACACAATACAACCAGACATTCCACAGATGAGCCAACAAATAAAAATTTCAAGCTGCATTCAAGAATTCTAGCGCTGAAAAAGTGCCAGCGTTTTAACAATGCAAATGTAAATTCACTGGAAACAAAATCAAAGTGGTAGAACCATTCCGGAAATGATTTAAAATATGTTTACAAATCATCAATGACATAAAC